>BHFT01014873.1:77146-137513 GCA_004320025.1 Laticauda laticaudata | reverse complement strand
TGGACGGATAGAGAGGATGAAAAACGGACGCAGTGAGTTCAGAACGGATGCATCGCGTTAACCAACGGATGGCAAGTATTTTTCTCCATTTTATATCCTCTTTCCATCCGTTGGTGCTGTGTGACAGGGGCTTAACACCCAAAGCTGAAAAAGGCTGGGAGGCATTTGGGACTGTGAAACAGAAGCAGCCAAATGGTTCTTTGAGGGACAAGGTGGGAGCAATTTCCAAGAAGGCACACAGATCTCCAAGGAAAGAGATATAATTGCCTGAGGTGTCACTGGCAGTTCCTTATCTCATGTTCTGCTAGGTGGAGATAAAGATTGTTAATAGCTTGTTATTGTCACTTCCCAAGGGGAGTGACAAAAGCAAGCAATTGCTGAAGAGCCTTCTGCAGAAAACAGAGTGGAGGGAAGTAATTAAGACACTGCAACAAAGAAACATTTTGTTATGAACCAGGGAAAGCAAAGCTTCCTTGACTCCATTAAATAAAATTTTTAAAAAAATCACCAAGAGAGAGTTAACTAGCAAAGCTTCCTTGACTCCATTAAATAAATTTAAAAAAAAAATCACCAAGAGAGAGTTAACTAGCTTAGTTCAGAACAGCACGACCCGCTTCGTGCTGGAGTGAAACCTCACAGCAAGTTTGCAGATTCCCACTCAGATGAAAGGTTAGGGAGGGAGTGACCCATGCCAGCTGTTAGGAGACTGGGCCCAGCCAAAGTAAAGATAATAAATAAATGGAAAGGAAGTAATTCACTGGAGGGATAAGCTAGGACACAAGTACACATTCAATTTTTATCACCACAGCAGCTATCTGGTGTATCTTTTCATCTTTTAAAAAAATGAACTAAAGTTCCATAACGTGCCAAGTTTGTTATTTGTTTCTGAGCCGAAAGACATTCCCCTCACCTCAATATAAACACAGCTCTGAGCTGGAAGAGAGGCTACAGATTCTCCATATGTGTGTGTGTGTTTGTGTTTGTGTGTGTGTGTGTGTGTGTGTGTGTGTGTAGGTTTATGTTTATGTAGTTATGCTTTTCTGAAGGTTTCGCTAGGATATTTTGTTATGTTGACTCTCTGGTGTTATTTCGGGTTTCCACCCGCGTAAGCAATTGGAAGTATCTAGGCAACGTTTTCGATGAAGTCTCAATTCATTCATCCCTTCCAGGCTTGCTTTTATTCGGCTCTGTGGCTTCTCAGAGTAATGTGAGCTTTGCATGCTGCTTCTTTCCTTTTAACTGCTAGTGGGGAGGGGTGACTTATTTGGGTTGGGGGCTTGGCTTCTCCAATTATGGTTGGGGGTTTTGTTTCTGTGTTCTGATGTTTGGGGGTTTTTGTTCCCTGTGTTTCTGATTGGCTGGGGGTGGTTGTTCTATTCCAGGTGGGGGCTTGGGTTTTGCCTCAAAGGTTAATCTTTATTTGCTGGGGGATTTTGAGCTGGTGAGCTGCAATTCTTTGTTTTTTGGCTTCACACACTTTAATCGGTCTGGCCAATCATCTTATCGGTGGGCCCATCAAGTTTCGCTTCAAATGTAAGGTCCGGAGGGGTTTGAAGTGGGGTAGTGGAATGGAGCTGTGGCAGACGCTTCCCGTTGCTTTCCTGGTCCGTTGGTCAATGTCTCATCTTACTGTGTGGTTTTGTGAGTCCCTGCTTTCCTCGTGGATCAGTGTGGTGGATGCATCTTGTTGTGGCCCTCGCTGGGGTGTGAGTCCTGGTGTCATTCCTTTCATGTTAGATATGATAACTCCGTTTGTTAGTGAGGCGGGTTTCCAAATGGCTTTTGGTAGGCGGGGAAAAGGTATTATCTCGTTATTCATGCTGTTGTGGGCCATTTTTATTCTATATCCTAATGGCTTTTTTCTCTGATTATTCTGTTTGTTGAAGTTGTTTCCGTTTTGGCAAATATTTCTGGTATTTTTTTAAAGTCCAAATTTCCCATGTCCTGTGGCTTATGAAAGGTTGTTTGGACCCAGTGCGGAAAGAGGGTCCATTCTTCTTTTTTGATTGAGTTCTTTGTGTTCTTTCCAAATGTGTTGCACATTCCCTTTCTGTTTTCAGTTTGTCCAATTGTATTGTGGGAACAGGCGGTGCAAGGTATTTTCATTATACCCCTTGGTTTTCCCTAACTCGATTTGGGTTCTTTAAAGGGTTTCTTAGGGGATGGTTGGATATTATTGACTTGTTTGTCGCAGATAGCTGTTTTTAATTGTTTGGTGTTTTTGGAGCATACACTTATGCTTTTTCTGTTTGTCTGTATTGCCCTTTTAATATGGGAGGAGGCCTTTTGCATGTTCTCGTTGTTTCTTTTGTCTTGGATTTTGGTTTGGGGTTTTTTCTTTTTTTGGATCAGGTGGGGTAAATCTTTCCTTTTCTTTGGAATTCCATTTGGCTTTGTTAGTACGTTAGTGAAGTGTGTAGTTTCTCGGTGTTTTTTAGGTTGCCATTAGCCGACGACACAACACCCAGAAATGACAACCAATAGGATCGGCCACACCCACGAGGGCCCCACAAATTGCTAACCCCACCACACTTCCAACCGTAGAAAGCAAATCACAAACCATTACAGAAAATGAAGACACGACCATGGCCAGAAGCTGTATCCGCAGCTGCATCAACTACTGTTTCAACCCCTCCGACCTACATGGAAGTGAACTGTATGCCTCTCCATCTTACCATGAAGATGTGGGCACGACCATAGAAAACACAAGCCAAAACCCACAGGATCCACAGCTCAATATACAGCTTCAAATCCCCCAGACAATTAAGACTAAACCTGGACAACAAACCCAGCCTCCCAAAACCCTGGAACAATACACCCAAGCCAATGAGAACACAGCCACCCCTCAGCCCAATAAGAACACACCCCCAACCCCAACAAACACAGCAAGCCCCCCAATCCAACATTCAAAGTCACATAGGTATTGCCCCCACCTTAAAAGGAAAGAAGGCAGCTGCAAGCCTCACCATTACTCCCGAGAAGCAACAACAGCCGAAAGACCCCACAACCCCTGAAGATCGATGAATGAAAGAGGACCTTCATTCGAAACGTCCGCCATAATAACTTTCCCAAATTTATGCAGGAGAAAACCCGAAATAACCAAAAGAGTCCACATACCCTATGAAAACCTCAAGAATATATATATGTGTGTGTGTGTGTTGGTGTGTGTTGTGGTGTGTGTGTGTGTGTGTGAGAGAGAGAGATATTTGTTAAGTTTTTGTGGGTATCTGTATGTATGTTGTTCAGCTTTGTTCGGGTATTTTCCCACGTCATTATAGTTGTGCTTTTAAAGTTGCAGCGAGGTTTCGGCAGAATCTCATCTGCCATCATCAGGCTCTTGTATTGTGTTCGTCTGTGAGTCAAACTTTCACAGCCGTTTCCGTTTTTGATATATTCCTCTACTTTTGGACTCTTTTGAGTCCATGAGAGCTGAGTGGCTAATAAATTTCAATAAATAAAAGTAAATAATTTGAAAGGAACAATAACTTCTTGAAGGCCATGACGGTAGTCCTTAGTTTACAACCAAGTGGTTGCTTAGCGGCTGTTCAGAGTTCTGACAGGCCTACCTGAGGGGATAGTTATGACCTGGATGCAAAATTCTGATGGTAACACCCCCCACACACACTTCATGTGTCAGCCACATTTATGGCTATTTGTAGCATCCCTCGATCACATGACCACATTTTACAACATTTTGCTGAAAACTGGCACCTGTTTCCGGGTTTTGGCAAACCACTGGTTCACTTGACAACTATGGCATTCACTTAACAACTGTGGATTTGCTTAACGACCAGATTGATTTTACTTAACAACTGCCACAAAAAAGGTTGTATTTTTATGATTGTGACAAGTAGATTCCTCTGGGAGGGCAAAAATGGCCTCAAATGGGCTGAGAATCACAACAGAAATTTTGGGCTTAATTGTGGTCATTTGTCGAGGGCTACCTGTACCCTCTTTGCTGTGAACTCGGCATCTGGTTTCTATTCCTTTTGTGGTCATTTTATAAATGTGCTTCTGCTTCCATTTATAAGAAAAACCTATTCTGGCACAGCAATAGGCCAGCCCCAAATTTAAAACTGAAACGGCTGTGAAAGTCTGATTCACAGGCGAACACAATACAGAAGCCTGATGATGGCAGATGAGATTCTGCCGAAACGTTGCGACAACATTAAAAGCACAGCTACAAGGACATGGGAAAATACCCAGACAAAGCTGAACAGCATACATGTAAGTACCCGCGAAAACTTAAGAAAACATACATCTGTTCTTTTGTAGATTAGTACATCTAATGTGTCACCGATGTATCTTAGCCATAGTTTGGGTTGTTAGCAAAACAACTACAGACCCATCCTGAAACCGCAGCTTCATATGTACAAAACTCATGCCATATCGATGACACATTTGTGATTTGGCCCCATGGAAAAGAAAACCTAAACAATTTCCTAACACACCTAAACAGCACACCCCCCAAAATCAAGTTCAGTCTGCTTTCATGGGAAGTTCACTGAGATGAAGGTTTTATGCAACAACAGAGCTCTGACGCAAAGTAAAACTTGGATCCCTGCCCAGCCCCACCCACCTTGAAGTGCAGAAAATTCCCCAAGGAAAATTGTCAATCAAATGCAACCAGAATTTCTCAAACCTATCTTCAGAAGAACCATTGAAGTTAATTATCTAGGTGTACACAAAAGGCTTTTTAAGCCTTACAACAGGTACAAATTCTTTTGAACCTGGTAGGATAGCAGAGCCAGAATCAGCCAGAATCTTAGGGCAAGGTTACAAATATGAATGACAGCTGAATGTAATGAAATTTCATTTTAATGTATGCTGATTAATTTACATTTAAAGTGGCAAAGTGACAATATTCTATTCCTATTCCACATTTTTATTCTATTCCTATTCTATTCCATTCTATTCTAAATATGTTGGGTTGAAAACAATCAAAACTGTAAGCCCCTGATGTTAACCCCCTGGTCAACCTCAACTTACAATAATTCATTTAGTGATTGTTCAAAGTTACAACATCACTGAAAAAAGTGACTTATGACCCATTTTTCACACTTACAACTGTTTCAATCAAACAGTGTGTTGTCTGGATACAATTGCTTTTGGGCAATCATCATTGAAATGTTTATTTTATAATATTTTAGAGAGCTGTGGTGGCACAGTGGTTAGAATTCAGTACTGCAGGCTACTTCTGCTGACTGCCATTTGCCGGAAGTTCAACTCCCACAGCCTCAAAGTTGACTCAGCCTTCAGTTCCAACTTATTAGGGTGACAGTATGAGGTATTTTAGTTAAAAAGCTTCACATTTTGAACTTCAAGGTTTAAAATGTTCCTTTTCTTTCCCAACCTTGCCTTAAGAGCCAGCAGTTTTTCTTCTCCCACCAGATAAGTTAAATATCTATACCAGGGGTCCCTAAACTTGACAACTTTAAGACTTGTCGACTTCAATTCCAAGAATTCCTCAGCCAGCTCTGGGAGTTGAAGTCTTAAAGTTGCCAAATTTGGAGACCTCTGATCTATACAGAGGCATACAGACCTTTGTAATTCACGGTGCGGAGACATTGTTTGCTCTGGATGTCCCACAGCCGAACTGTTTCATCATGCGAGCCAGACAGCAGAAGGCTTCCATCAGTGGAGACAGAGAGACACGTCACCTGATTCCTATAGAAAGAAGATGACAGGGGCTTTACTTGAGGTTCCTCAATCTTTTCGCAAGTGGTGCCGTCAAGAGAGGACTTGGGTCGAAAGTCCCTGCTCTTGCTTGGCAGAAGGATTTGCCGGTTCTCCTACTTCTTCAACATCTACGGTAAGTTGAAAACAAAAATTATATTACACTCTGAAGAGCCCCTTCTCTTCCTGAATAGTAACTTTATGACCTTTGCAGGTCTGTAAAGCGAAAGAAAGCTGAAGTAAGATTGTAAGCACACTAAATTTAGATGCCACCCACCTCACTATCCAAAGTGACTTTGGGAGTCACTTACTGATCACATGGCTTAATGACTGGGTTGCCAGTCCTGATTTGGGTATTAAACAAGGAAACCAGTCTAAAATGACTTACTTTGATTTTGAAGAGTCCTCGGTGGTCTGTGAGCTTGCTTGTTTTCTTGCAGATGTTTCATTACTCAAACTTGGTAACATTATCATGATGTTCCCAAATTTGGGTAATGAAACACCTGCAAGAAAACAACTAAGCCTGGAGAGCATCAAGGACCCCTCATTTCAATCCTGGGCTACAAATATTCTCCTTTATTGGTATTCTACTTTATTTATCAGTATCATTTCTGTAATTTTTTTATTAAGAAAGTGGTTGAAATGGTGCTTGAGGTGTCTATGCTCCCACATTCTTTCCCTCCTCACCCAGGTCCTCTTAACCTTATTGGATGGTACTGGCCACAGAGAGGGACTCTCATTCAAAGGTACCTGCTCACAGAAGGTCTGAGTCTCCCATAAGGTCATTGCTATTGTGATATGTTCTTTCTTTCCTTGCTTTTATTTCTCAGACAAAGATGGAACAGAGATCAGCTCCAGTTCCTCATCAAGGTACAGATAGTCCTCAACTTACAACCATAACTGAGCCCAAAATTTCTATTGCTAAGCCGTTGTTAAGTGGGGTTTGGGCCCATTTTAGAATAGAATAGAATAGAATAGGATAGGATAGGATAGGACAGGACAGGACAGGACAGGATAGGATAGGATAGAACAGAATAGAACAGAACAGAATTCTTTATTGGCCAAGTGCGATTGGACACACAAGGAATTTGTCTTGGTGCAAATGCTCTCAAGTGTACATAAAAGAAAAGATTCATTCATCTAGAGTTAAAAATCATCAGGTACAACATTTAATAATAGTCATAGGGTACAATAAGCAATCAAATCATACTAGGAAACAGTCAATGAAAATAGTTAGGATACAAGCAACAAGGTTACTGTCATATAGCCATAAGTGGGAGGAGATGGGTAAAAGGAAAGATGGGAGGATTAATAGTAATAGTTGGACAGTGTTGAGGGAATTATTTGTTTAGCAGAGTGATGGCGTTCGGAGAAAAATGAAAAAAAAATGACCTTTCTTGCCATTAAGCTATTAAAGTGCATCACTGCAATTATTAAGTTAGTTAACAACGGTTGTTAAACGAATCTGGCTTCCCCACTGACTTCGCTTGTCGGAAGGTTGCAAAAGGCGATCGGTCCCATGATCCTGGGACATCGCAACCATTGTAAATGTGATCCGGTTGCCAAGCACTTGAATTTTGATCACGTGAAAAAAATGGTCATGTTACTTTTTCCAACGCCTGAATGAAAGCATTCTATTCATGAATATCCAGTTACTCTGAACAGTCACTAAATTAATTGTTGTAAGTCGAGCACTACCCGTAGAAGGGACCGGCAGCCCAAGCTGGTGAGATTTAGAAACTGGGATTGAACCAAGGATTGCCATTTTTTTTCAAGTTGTACCACCAGTGGTGGGATTCAAATTTTTTTTACTACTGGTTCTGTGGGCATGGCTTGATGAGCATGGTGTGGCTTGGTGGGCAGGGAAGGAGAAGGTTACTGCAAAATCCCCATTCCCTCCCCACCCCACTAACCTGCTTTCCAGCTCTGTTCTCCTGTGCAGGGCAACAAAGAAGACCCAGCCGATCAGCTGGGACTTGGGAGGCAGAGAATAGATGCGGGTAGGGGGGCCAGTCAGAGGTGATATTTGCCAGTTCTCCGAACTACTCAAAATTTCTCCAAACTACTCAATATTCAAGCTATCGGTTCTCCAGAACTGGTCAGAACCTGCTGAATACCACCTCTGTGTAGTACCCTCTGTGCAATCTCACCGAATGGTTGCCATGTGCCCAAGGAGAGATTATGGGATATTCACCTCAAGAACCCATCTGTGACTCTTAAAAATCTGAAAAAATATCAGCGGTATAATTTTTGTGTGTGTGTGGGGGGGCAATCTTGTTACTTTGGGATTATGACAGACATTCATTCCTGCAGTAGTTATAAGTGGAAGCGGTGCTGGCCCAGGCAAAATATTCAAGTTGTGCCAGTACAAGGAAGGAACATAAAAATGAGACACTCACCTATGTCCTTTGAAGATCTTTCCATTCTCCTGCTCAGACTGAAAACCTCTTTCTCTTTGCACAGGCTGAGAGAAGGGAGAAAATTATATTTTAATGCACCATTCTGGAAAATTACAGGAATGAAAGATTGAGGAAGCTCCTTCCAAGTTAATAATCTACTATATTCCTTATATTTTGCTCAGGCAGTAGTAGTTTGGTGGAGAGAGACCTTCCCTTTATCTGTTACCTAATGCTTTTAAACTGGAGCTACTCAGGATCTTCCACTGAACTATGGTTACTAAAAAGAACTACAGTTGCTAGAAGAAAACAGATTTGCTGTTGAAATTCACACCCAGGTCTTTGGCATTTGAGGTACTGTAACCTTAAGGCTGCCCACCAACATTGCTTTCCTCCCTGAAAATCAATTTATATTCCCGCCCAGGTAGGAGAAGGGAAGTGTTCTGTCAAGACAGAATTAAGGTAGTCTCTGATAAACAAAAAGTAGCAGGCTATGGAAGAATCAATGGCCATTAGAAACAAGACAAAACCAGGAGGTGGTTTGTTCCTTAACCCAATTAGGAGAAAGCAGGATTTGGGGGTGATTTGTGCTGTTGAGCTGATCTGCAGGAACCCAAAGTCCAAAAGACAACAGTGCTACTACACTCTAGTCACATTTTAATGAGGTATATTGTATTGGTTAATTATGGCTTTCTTTCTCCTTTTCTTTTGTGGGCTGCTTAAAGCCCCATGGCTTCAGCTGGGTGGCCACATTAATAATAACTAATGGGAATAAAACATGGACCATACAGATCTGATTTTTCATTCCTGACTTAACTGATTCAGCAGACCCACAAAATGTGGCATTATTTTATTCATAGTGTAAGGAAGGACCTTCTTATTGTTTTTTTTATAGCAATAACAATAGCACTTAGACTTATACACCACTTCATAGGTCTCTACAGCCTGCTCTAAGCAGTTTACAGGGTCAGCATATTGCACCCAACAATCTGGGTCTTCAGTTTTATCGACCTCGGAAGAATGGAAAGCTGACTCAACTCTGATCCATTCAGGATTGAATACCCGGCAGTGGGCAGAGTTAGCCTGCAATACTGCTTCCCAACTATCACAGCACCACAGCTTGTATTATCGTGAAAAGCTTTTGTGCACTGCTGTGTAAATCAGTAACTGCCAATGTGCTTATTCATGAGCACCAAGATGTAGGAGAATGTTTGTAAGGTTGCCTCAGGACCTTAGAAATCATTAATATTTTAAAAGATTTTTTTAAATGCTCGAAACTTGGCAAAGGTATAAATCATGGAAGACCTCAAGTAGACCTTGACTTACGATCGTAAATGAGCCTGAAATTACAGTCCTAAGTCATTATGAGCATAGGTGAAAGCATCATGTGACTGGATTCAAAGCTAAAATCATTTTTATGGTTATTAGATGAACACCACAGTTGTTAAGCAAACACAGTGATTGTTAAACAAATCTAGTTCCCCAACGTGCATTTTTTGCTGGAAGCTAAAGGCCATTTGTTAATGTAATTTTACTTTTTTATATTTTTGCATCCACACAGCAGCAGACCCCCCTGAATATCTGTCCTGAAGTGCAAAAGATTTCTATAGAACATAATGATCCTAAATGGGTCTGAGATTCCATCCCACTGAGCTGTCCAAGGCACCTAGGACGCTTACTAGATACTGCGTGCAATGGGACCTACCCAGGAGCAGAGATCAACCTGGAAGATGGAACCATCCAGACCGCCACAGAACATGTGGTATTCCGCAAGGTCAAGGGTCACTGACATGATGCTCACATCAAAGATGACAGAGAGGAGAAGGTTCCCGGAGGAGATCTCCCACAACTGAGAATGGGAAAAGGTGCAGATTAAAATCCAGATTTTAGTGGTAATGCTACAAAATTAAGCTGGGTGCCAGTCTATGAATATGACATGCATTACATATCAATAGCAGTACAGTGGGATTTTTACAAAAAGAGAAAAAACTCTTCTTTTCAGAGATTATAGAAAAAGACTTGGGAAGCAAGAACAAAAGGTGATGAATTCTTATCAATGCATCTTCCCCAACCTGGCACTGATCCATGCTCTGTCCCTTCCCCTGAGATTAAGCCCACGTATTGAGCACAGAGCTTTCTGCTGTTCTCTGTCTTCACATGTGCCTTATAATCTAGATGGAATTTTATGTAACTCAACCTCAGGGAAACAGCCACAGTTCCAATTAGACAGGCTGAGGCACACAGCTACTACCAGTGGTATATAAAAGCTTGGAAGAAAATCTGTGATATCTGAAGGAGCACCAAGAAACACATATGAACGGCAATTTTGTGGCTGAGGCTACTTTGCATACAGGCAGTCCTTGTTGAATGGCCACTCGTTTGGTGACTGTCTCAGTTGTACTGGGCCAGACCTGAAAGCAAAAGAAAGTGAGCCAGAACACGTACCCTCAGTGGAGAACCCAGCTTTAATTCCAGCTTCATTCACAGACAGGCTGAGCCTCAGAACACGAGGAGTTGGGAAACCTATACAAAGTCGCGCTGGGAGCATCCACCTCCCAGTGCTTTTTCAAAGTTTCAGGCCCCACCTCAGTATATCTGGCCGCCACGTCCCACCAGTAACTAGCATCTGGTGGCCAACAGCAGAATCCGCTCGATGCAAATTGCTCTGGAGGACTACTAGACAGCTGGGAGTCGCGTGGAAGACTGCCTGTCAGCTGGGCATCACAGGCTCTGACACAAACTGTCTGCAATGCTGTCTGTCCAACACCGGGGCTATTGTTGGTAGGCCACCGTGCCTCTCATCACCCCTGCTGTGTGGCACCCCCGCTGCCCGCAATCGATGGCAAACACCCTGGCCATCCAGCGCCATTGGACATGGATCCACCACCAGTGAGTCGCCACCTCCACAATACCGCCCAGAAATGGTGAGCCCCAAGTGGGGGCTCGACAGATCATTCCAAGTTGAGATGGTTCTGAATCAGGGGTATTTATGACAAAGCCTCACAGTTGCGGCTGTTTGCCATGTCCCTCATTACAAGTTGGGTGCTTAGCATCCGGCTTGAAATTATGACATTCCAGGGTCCCACTGTCATGTGATTTGACATTTGTAAAACCTCTGCTGTCAGCTTCAATCAAGCAAAGTCAATAGGGAAGCCAACAGGAGATTGCAAATGGTGATTGCACCTCCAGGAAATACTGTGGGATTTTCTTAAGAATGGAAGCTGGGATTGCTGGAACTACCATTGTAAGTTGGCCACAGTCACATGAAGCTGTGCCTTACAACTGTATTGCTTAGTGACAGGGTTCCCAATCTCAATTACTGTGGTTAAACGAGGATCTACTGCCCCTTGAAAACTGTAGTTGTTGAAAGTTGTAGACTGTCCCAAAGGTGCTTTTTTTCAAGAGGCAACTGGACTTTCTGGTTTTTCTTTCACTTCTCATCCAAGAAACTTCTTCAGCTCTGACTGGATGGTGGGGAAAAAAGGCTGACTGGATGGTGTGTTTTTCCCCCCACCATGTTACCGTCACATGATGTTTTGCAATGTTTTCCCCCTTTTGCACAGCTGGGGTGGGCGTGGCCTGTGTGTGACGCAACCACCTTACTAGGCACCAGTTTGATACCCCTGCTGTAAAAGGATGCAAACGACCATCTGTCTGCAAGGAGTATAAATCCTTCCATTCCCCACTATCCAGTCAGAGCTGAAGAAACTTCTTGGAGGAGAAGCAAAATGTCTTCAAAGAAAAAGCAGAAAGTCCAGTTGCCTCTTGAAAAAAGCATCTTTTGGAAAACCATGACGTGGATGACTGAGAATCTTCTTAGACACTTGTAGACTCTCCATAACGCAAAACTGTAATAGGCACCATGACTGTGAAAGACTACCTTTGATCTCAGGGGTTAATTTTTCCTGCACTCCAGCTAAATGCCAAAGATATGGTGCTGTTTTTTGGGTCCTTGAATTAGGAACATCCAGCATTTAACTTATTTGTCTCTTTCCCCAAATGCTGTTGCTCTCCTGGTGATCTGAGACTAATTAGAATACATGATGAGGTTATTTTACAATATGTTCGGTTCCACGACCCATTTTTGAACCCTGTTGTACATAGGAGAGAAAAAAATCCATGCTGAAAACAGACTCTAAATTATAAGTGTGTGTGGGGGTGTTATATTGCCCCCTCCCTCCCCAAAGGGGTTTGTATCCAGAAACCTTTAGAAAAGCATTTGTTTGTATGTAAGCAAAGAGTTTCCATTTCCAGACCTACCAAGTATACCAGCAGAAACTAATATGCATACGTGCATATTTGCACATATATGCATATCATATTTGTTATGATTTCCTACCTTAAAAAGGATTCGGCATGAACAAAGCAATTCAATTCCCTAGCTGTGTGCAAAATTATGCGATCCAGTTCTGGAACATTCCATTTTGCTCCCAAAACATATTGAACTGCCTTTTCTACATACAGTTTTGCTATTTTTAAAAAACAGGAACAGTAGATGTTTGCGCTGTCCTGGTCAAATTCAATTGCAGAGAAACACTGGGAGTAACTAGTATTTTGGTACAAGAACACAGTATTTTGCACAAAACTATAATGCTACTAGTCTTCAACTTATGACCACCATTGAACCCAAAATTTCTGTGGGACCGAAGTGAGACAATTGTTAAATGAGTTTTGCCCCATTTTACGACCTTTCTTTATTGCCATGGTTGTTAAATGAATCATTGCAGTTAAGCTAGGAATACAGTTGTTAAGTAAATCTGGCTTCCACATTGATTCTTCTTGTTAGAAAGTCGTGAGATTGGATCACATGATTCTGGGACACAGAGATTATCATAAATATGAACCAGCTGTCAAGCATTCAAATTCTGATCTTCTGACCAAGGGGAAGCTGCAATGGTCATAAGTGTGAGAAACAGTCATAAGTCACTTTTGACAATGCCATTGTCAAACCTGAAGCTGACCTAACCAAAGCCATCTTGGAGCTTCAGTGTTGCCACGCTGGAGCTGAGTGATAGAGGGGTGGGGGGATTAGAGAGAGTTGGAATTTTGTAGCCAAAATAAAATACTTTCTCTTGGGAACCAAGGACATTCTCACACCTGATCAGAGGAAGGAGCAGTGATGTCACCAGGCAACCAGACAGCACCTTGATTAGACCATGTGACTGACTGTTTAGGGAGAGGGGAAAACTTTTATTTTTAATTAGGTGAAAACCAGAAACTTCAGAGTTGCTTTTCACCAACCTGTGCCAATATGACATATCAAATAAAACTATTCTTTGAAGAATCTATCTGTGTCAACTCATAAAGCATTCCTATGCCTGTTTTAGTAGTTGCCATAAAAAGAACCCCCCCCNAAGAACCCCCCCCCCCCGCCCTCCCAGAAGGAAATCTGGTAGTACAGTGCGGCAGCTTGAAATCAAAGTATATTCCAACACTTTATCTTTAAAAGATTATAACTAAACTACCAGAGCTTTTGCCCGGGAATATATTTAATTGGAGAACATGAATGATGACACCCAGCCTGTGAACATGCTCAATTGGAGAATCTGGTTTATGAGACACCCAGCGGGGAGGGAGTAAACAGGGTCCCAGGTGACTGTAAATTATGTACACAGGGCAATGCCAGTATGTTGCCTCTAATAAATCCTTTGAAGTTTTTTGAAGTTTGGCTCAAGAATCATGATTTAATTAGGGCTATTGCTGGAATCCTGACATCTGCCTTGGAGTTTTGTTTGCTGTGGGTATGCTACTTGGAACCCTGACAGTCGTATCTTTCAACGGTCACCAAACTAATGGTTATAGGTGAGAACTCTCTGTGCTACTTCCAAATGATTATTCTTACCTTTGCTGTTTGGTCCAAAGAGGCTGTGGCAGCTCTGGCCAAGGGACCGCCAACACCGCAGCAGAGATCTGTGATGGGAAGGCTGTGCCTTGACCACACGTGGCGAGGCTCAGGGCTCTGGCCATGTTCCACCTGCAGCACACTGAGAAATGAATCAGTTTTAACACAGTAACGTGGAAAGTTGTAGGCCAGGATGGATTTGGAGCTGCAAACATGCACTCCATTTAACCACTAAAGCAATAATGGTAAAAATGAGTGTTAGGGAATTCAGGTGGAAATCAATTGAGCAAATAATTACAGGCTGCTTATTTTATCTGTGGCTTGTTTTTGATAAAGTCTAGATCTTTAGGCTTCTTCTTCCAGTTGTCTCTACCTTCCATTTTAGATCAACATTTGATGATTTGGATCACCAAATCCGAATAAAGGAGGAAAAGGAAGTTTGTCAGCTTCCTAAGGACACTGAATAATCTCAGAATTCATTCACTGGGGTATGTTTTGGGGAAAATTTTCCCACCCACAAGAATCTTTCCCTTTTTTCCTGATCTTTAGAGGCTTTTATGTTATGCCATTTAGCCTAAGCAAACAGCCTTACTTTCATCTATGACACATGCCACTGAGGATGACAACTAAAGAGAGGATTCTGTATATATAGGTAACTCCTAAATCCTGGCCAAGAACTCTCTTTCTAAATATCAGCAGAAAAATGCCATTCTTGTCTTTTTGCAAAATTTGTTTAATTTTATAAAGGAGAGAATGTGATTTTGATGAATCCAAACTTAAAGGTACTTTTAAAAATAAATACTATGAATTAAATAGTCCATAATTAAAAGCAATTTAATTTAAAACTTATCTAGGACATTGTTTGGCTGGATGTATTTGTGAAAATAATACAAAAGGATCTCTTTCTACACATAAGTGGAACATACCTCCTCTAAAGCTCAGGACACTCTCAACATATTAAAAGTTGGTGCCTAAAATAATATTCTCATGCGGGAGCACTGGTAAATGCAGTGATGCTGTTCTTGTGGGCAGAATCGGGAAGTAGGAAGCCATTTCAATTCATACCTATACAGGCTCCAGACTATGACAAGACAGTCTTTGGCTCCAGAGAGAAAATGGCTGCTATCGTCTGTGAAGGCCAAGCAGCTTAAATCCTGATAATGTCGATTCAGGATGGCAAGTAGATTTCCACTAGATACCTGCAGGAAAAAAAAGAAGAGCGGAAGTAGAAATAAAGAGATGAAATACAAGGTCTGGAATGTCTCCTGCAAGCGGGCATGTCAATATATCTCTAAAATTCAGATTCCGTAACCTTTTAACTGCGTGAAATGTTGTGCCATAGGGCAAAAGTATCTGAAAAGGGCTAATCTACAGAATGCATCTAAAATCCAGGACCCATGACTCGTGGAGTTGAAATTTGGCAAATTTTATACAATATTTTATGACATAAAAATGGTCACCAAACAATTTATGGCATAACACAAAATGTCATATTAACATTTCCTGTGCTGATGTTTATGTGTGTATATAGATGATAGATAGATAGATAGATAGATAGATAGATAGATAGATAGATAGATAGATAGATAGATAGATAGACAGACAGACAGACAGACAGACAGACAGACATTACATAGTTCAACATGGGCTATTTTGGATATATCCAAAATAAAGAATTTTTTAAATAATTTTTCCAGTGAAGTCGGAGGCTCTGCCATTGCTTAAGGCTTTGAGGAATCTAGTAAGGAAACAGAATACTTAACATGGGTTCTTTTCAAAGCAGAGACACCTCTGAATATCCTCCAGAATTTTTTTATTGAAAACATTTATATAGCTGCCCATCTTTCAACTAACTTTGGGCGGCTCCCAATCAAAAGTTAACATATAAAATCATATCAAAACTGTAAAATCACTGATTAATAAAACATTAACAGTAATGTTAGAAAGTTTTACTTCACAGAAAGAGTGGTGGATGGTTGGAAACTCCCAGAGGAGATGGTGAGTCAATCATCAATACCTTGAGTTTAAGCATGGTTGGGATAAATAATAATGTAGTAAATAAATTAATACATAAAAATAAAATTAACAACAATAATAAAATAAATAATAAATATTTAACACCATCAAACATCCATACGTGCTTATCCCAAGTCTTTGGGAAGGACTCGGCAGGCAGACAAAAATCTCAAATCCAGTCTGAACATCTGGTTGACTGGGCAATGTAGCAGAAAATTAATAATTAACAAATGATTTATTAAAAACAAAAAACAAACAAAAAACTCAAAGGGCAAACTAGATGGACCTCTGGGACTTTTCCTGCCATCTGTTTTCTCTGTTTCTATTAAAACAACATTAAAACTGGCTATCAAATCAAATTTATAACATGCATTTATCTAGCCTTCTCTCTCAGGCCTTGGGGAGGGGGGGAAGCCAGATTTAAAAAAAAAACTTTTCTAGGGAAGGCAATATGTTAGCTCTGCCATTGTTGAAGGCAATATGGAAGCCCATAAGGAAATATCCCTAAAAGAATGACCAGCGGCTCACAGGTTGTCCAGGAGTACATTTGCTAGACCAATACTTGAATACAGCTCATCAGTCTGGAACCCACATTATGTATCTGATATTAACACAAGTTGCAAAAGTCCGAAATATTTCACAAGAAGAGTTCTCCATTCCTCTACTCGTTGCAGAATACCTTATGCTACCAGACTTGAAATTGTAGACCTAGAAAACCTAGAATTACGCTTCCTTTGCCCGCGATCTAAGTATAGGTAATATAAAAATTATACATTGCAATATCCTACCTGTCAAAATGAACACTTCAGCTTCAACCATAACAAACAAGAGCACACAATAGATACAAACTCAAGGTAAACTGCACCAAACTTGATTTCAGGAAACACGACTTCAGCAACAGAGTGATCAATGTCTTGGAATACTCTACCTGACTCTGTGGTTTCTTCCCAAACCCTTAGACTGGTTACTATTGACCTCACCCAGGGGTGGGATTCAAATTTTTAACAACTGGTTTTGTGGGCGTGGCTTAGTTGGTCATGGCTTAGTAGTCATGTGACTGGGTGGACATGGCTTGGTGGTCATGCTATTGGCTGGGTGTGGCCCACTCATATCACTCACATCGAGGCACGCATCTCCTCGCCTGGCCTCTCATGACTGTGGGGATGCTGCAACAGTCGTAAGTGTGAAAAATGGTCATGTTACTTTTTCAGTGCCATTGTCACTTTGAATGGTCACTCCACCCAAACAAAGTACCAGCAAAGGAGGGGAAAAAATTCCAGAGATGTTCCTAAGACAAAAAGTCTAGTCCTGCCAAGAATGTAATAAGGATAGAGAGGCAGTTTCTGTAAGCAACACCAGAAAGTTTCCTTCCTGCCTTCTTTACAGGATTAGGCCAGTAATTTCTTCTAACAACTGGTTCTCCGAACTGCTTATAATGTTAATAACCGGTTCTAGTGAATAGGTGCGGACTGGTAGAATCCGACCCCTGACCTCACCCCTTTCCTAGGGGGCGTACATAATCGCACCAACATGCCTATTGCCCCTGTCTTATTTTTTCTTTCTTTTTTCTTATATGTATCCATTACACGTATTCATAACCATGCTTATACTTATACCTGTAATCTTATAATTGCTTGACAAAATAAATAAATAAAATAAAAAAACTTTTAAGACTTGCGGACTTCAACTCGGAGAGATCCTCATCCAAAGGGAGTTGAAGTCCACAAGTCTTAAAGTTGTCAAGGTTGGAGATCCCTGGTCTAGTATAAATAAGTGTGCTGTTACAGAAAACAAGACTCATTGCAGCAATGTACCTAATAGGGTCTCAGAAATGCAAACCCTTGTTTTATTATTTTTGTGAAGTCACAAATGAAACACAAGGAAACTTGTTTTCAGGCCTGTTTGGGTAAACGTGTGAAAGAGTGACAAGCTGTAGCCAATGGTGGGATGCTGCTGGTTTGTACCGGTGAACAGTTTGGCCCCACCTACCTGCCCTTTCCTGTTCTTTATTTCTTTGTTTTTGAGCTCAGCTGAATTGCAACGGCAGAGTGGATTACCGTGCCTCAGTTGTTTGAAGCTCAAAATTGGTGGTTTTTGACTACTGTGCATATGTACAAAGCACACTGTCATAGAACCAGTAGTAAAAAATGTTGAATCCCAACACTGGCTGTAGCGATCCAACATACTCAGCTGTTGCATTACAAATTAATCTACAATACAGCACTGTACCAATTACTGTACCAATACAGTGCATTGGCACTGTACCAATTACTGTATAGTAATTGGCTTTTTCAGGAACTTTAGACACTGACTTACTTTTGTGGGAGGGTCAGTTTGGGGCCAGTATTATATATACTCTTTTCTCCTAATTTTATTCCTTCAAAAAGCGAGATTGCTGTTACAGGAATGAAACTATTTGTAGACTGATTTATTTGCCTGAGACCTTTTGTGACCTGCAACAGAACACAAGATGATGGACAACAAGCTCATTCTCAGGGTTGAGTTTTTCATTTAAGAACCTCCCGTAAAATTCCTGAGGATCGCTATACTTTGCATTGTGAGTGCTTGCCAACATCCTGATCCGACTAGAAAGGTTAAGTCATGTACAACATTATCCACACCCACAAAAAGAAGCTTTTGAACTCTTAAAACTCTTTTCCATTCCAAAATCAGGCCACTCCAATGTTACTGAGGTTTAACTCCGGTTCTTTATAAGTACAGATAAATCCTTTTTTTTTCTTTTTGACTGACAGTCTACTCTGAAGAGGAGAGACGCACTCCTTCTGATGCAGCCATCTGGAAGGATGCCTTTGGAAGCAACTAAAGAAAGCAGGGGGTTGGACTAGAAGACCTCCGAGATCTCCTCCAGCCTCCTTATGATTCTATAAGGAGTCCTTGGTGCTCTCTGAGCTTGTGTGTTTTCTTGCAGACGTTTCATGAGCCAAACTAGGTAATATCATCCCTGCTAGTAAGAATATAGCACTGATGATGGTACCTAGTTTGGGTCATGAAATGTCTTCAAGAAAACACGCAAGCTCAGAGAGCACCAAGGATCCCTCATTTCAACCCTGAGCTACAAATATTCTTCTTTATTGGTACTAGGATTCCATGTTCTAAAGCACAGGTGTCAAACTCGATCATGTCACTTGACATATCATGACTTTTTTGCCTTTGCGGAGCCAGGGGTGGGCGTGGCCTTCGCATGACGCACCTGGCCCTCGGGCCGCCAGTTTGACACCCCTGTTCTAAAGGAACAACCTGATAGCCTGAATTTGCCAAGGGAAAGTGGGAAACTCTTTGATACAAAAAAGTGGGAAGGTTGATGGGAGTAAAACCATCACCCCACTCTCTCTGATGCATCTGGGCAGGATGGATGGGATTCTTCTAAAGTTCTGAAGACGACAAAAGAGCTACCTTGACAGAGAGGGAGCTGTCAAAGAACGGTATATAGGCCATTATTCTTGCCAGTTTTTTTGCAAGCTTCCTCAAAATACAAACCTGGTTGTCGTATGGAAACAAAGAATTGTGGGACAGCTAACACCTCCATATAGGAACACCTCCATATAGGTTGATATAAAGTCTGAAGTCAGGGGGAAAAAACCCTGTTTTAACTTCAGCTCTCTCCTGAAAAGTCCACAGAATGCAAAATGCTTCGTAGACGAACAAAAGGAGGCAAACAATCCTAAGCGGTATCAATCTTGCATAAGGTGCTCTGAGAGCCATGCGGGCAGAGTGCAGAATTTTTTAAAAAATGCTTCAAATAATTAAATGCTTGTTCTGGTTTTTGGAATTGCAAGCCTTGCACCGGATAGTAAGTTATGATTGAGTCAATAAACTGCACTGGTTGCTGACTTGCTTCTAGGGACGATTTAAGATGTTGGTTTTCACCTTTATGGCACAAGAACAGTCTTGCCCCAATGGGATTGGTCTGTCCCATTCACTCTGGCAGAAGAGGTATATTTTGGACTGCATCAGCCAAAAGAATTTGATTGGCAGAGTCCAGAGGAGCCTTTTCGCCATGTCCATGGAGATTCTCAGTCATCCAGGTCATGGTTGTCCCAAGGGTGCTTTTTCCAGAGGCAACTGGACTTTCTGGTTTTTCTATTTCACTTCTCCAAGAGGTTTCTTCAGTTCTGACTAGATGGTGGGGAATGGAAGGATTTATATTCCTTGCAGACGGCTGGTCATTTGCATTCTTTTGGAGAGTCATTGAGGCCACCTGGAGGTTTATCTGTGCCCTCTGGATAACCTGAGTAGTGGAGATGCGTGTGGAGCCTTCTTGGAACCACAGAAAGGACTATATTGTGGACTGGAGCAGTGGTGGGATTCAAATACTGTTGCCACCGGTTCGGTGGGCATGGCTTCGCAGATGCACTTTGCGCATGTGCACGCTTTATATGGGCACACGTGCCAAATGCACACTTTGCCTAGGCACAGAGGCGTTCTAACTCACCTCCTGCAACCTGCATGATCCTGGTCACTTTAGCAGCTGCCGCGCAGCACTCTTCTGTGCTGCGCAAAGCAGCTGTGCTTCAATCTTTAGTGGATAACAGAGAGTATGGGAGCCCTGGCGGGTGGGTGGGCCCAACACAGAACAGTGGAAAGAAGTGGTTCAGTCTCTGCTGCTCATCGCTGATACTGGTTTGCCAGAACTGGGCCGAACCGGTAGAATACCACCACTGGACTGGTGACAGATGGTGTTGTATTCCTCTTCCTCTGTTGAGGGCTGCTCAATTTTGACATAGATAGCCTCTTCGACCCCACTTTCAAACCAGTGGTCCTTTCTATCCAAAACAGCAATAGCACCTAGACTTACATACCACTTCACAGTGCTTTACAGCCCTTTCTACGTGGTTTACAGAATAAGCATATTGCACCCAACAATCGGGGTTCCCATTTACTGACCTGGGAAGGATGGAAGACTGAGTCAAACTTTGCTGTCCTCAAAAGAGTGGCCGTTGTCTTTTCTGCCATGGCCCCATGGAACTTTACGCCCCTCCAGGTGAGATCTGCCCCCACCTGCTTGGCCTCTCGAAGGGGTTGAAAATCTGACTCTGCCAACTGGCTCGGGACCCTAATGCAGGCATCTTCCTTTGGAGATGGTTAATAGGTTACAAGATTCCAATTCCATTCTGTTTTCATATTGGTCTCTTTTATCCAGCCTTAGTTCATTTTAAGTGTTTTAATTCTTAAGGCTTTTCATGTTCTTATTGTTTCTATATTGTATTTTTATATTGCTGTAAGCCGCCCAGAATTTGCTTGACAGTGAGATGACTGGCATAAAAATTTAATAAAATACAGCTGATAGTTTGAAGTGAACATTACATGGATGTTCACCACTCAAGTCTTGTGTTACAAGTAGTCCTCAACTTACAGCCATTCATTCAGTGACCAACCGCACTGAAAAAAGTGCCTTATGACTGTTATTTATGACCGTTTCAGCATTCTCATGGTTACCTGAACAAAAACTGGACACTTGGCAACTGACATGGTTTTGTGGTGGGTGCAGTGTCCTGGGGGGATCATGTGATCACTTTTTGTGACCTTCTGACAAGCAATCTCAATGGGGAGGTCAGATTCACGAGACAACCATGTTGCTAACCAAATACCTGCAAATGATTTGCTTAATAATTGTGGTTTAAAAAAAAGATGTAAAATGGGGTAAAACTCCACTTAACAACTGTCATGCTTAGCCTTGACAACCTTCTGCTTGAGCCCAGAAATTTTGGCTCAACTGCAGTTGTTTATCGAGGACCAGATATAATTGTGATAACCAATCAGGGGATATGGAGTCGTAATTCTAAAACTTTTGGGGTGTGACAGCGGGAAGAATGAGTGCAGAGACCCTCAAGAATACAGCCACTCCCTTCTTTCTTCTCTAATTAGAACGGGGGATCCCAAACTTGGCAACTTTAAGACTTGTGTGTGGACTTCAACTGCCAGAATTCCTCAGCCAGCATAGCTGGCTGGAGAATTTTAGTAGTTGAAGTCCACAAGTCCTAAAGTTGCCAAGTCTGGAGAGTTGTGAATTAGAATATAGTTGAAGTATTCAATCACAACATAGAGGCTGAAAGGAAGCATAATAACGTTTTCATTACCTATTGTTCACCCAAGACCGATCTGAATTTGAAAGCATCTAAATATTGCTATTATAAAAATAACATTTGCACTCTTTTCACAGGGGATGGAAGCCTGCACTATTCTCATTAACCCTGGGTGAGAGGCTGTAGAAGAGAGAGCATTATCAGGTGCAGACAAAAAAAATGTAAAAAAAGAAAAAAAGGAAAGAAAAAGAAGACATCTGCAATCCTAGGAAGACTTTGCATTTAAATTATTCATCGTCTCTTGCCCACCCAGTATCCCAATAGAAAAAAAAAGAGAGAAAAGAATGGAAAAAATGCCTTTCAAAAACAGTCCGTGAAGCAAAGAAGGAATATGTAGCCAAGTGGAACAGAATCTTGAATGGGGTAATAAAATGTGGCATTAAATTTATGGGATAGAAAAATATGAGGATATATAAGGATCTGTCACATGCCAAAGATTAACTACTGATCTGATAGCAGCTCTCCAGCATAAAGCGAGAGAAAAAACCCCCACATCATTTCTTATTGTGTTTTCTCTACTTAAAAGAGAAGTGGGGCCTTTCAAAGGCCCTTTGCAGTTGTCACACCATCACTCTTCTCTACAATTTTCCCAAAAAACAGGTAAAGCTGAAGAGAAGTTGACACTTGTCTCATACTGAAATCTCTAGGGCAGGCCTTTGGAGGAGTGGATAAACCAGAAATCTTTTCAAGGACCACACACTCCAAAACTTCACAAATAGCATCAAAGTGGCATTGTCTCTCACCTCAACTTGTCCACCAAACATGGAGCAAGTAAGTGCCATTTTTATAGAGAAACCAGCACATTTTGCATTCACAGGATCTTTCGGCTTATGTCAGGGAAAAACTTCTTGATGGCGCATTCTTCACGACACTGAAACAATCCTCTTACAAAGGCTATAGATTCTCTGTTTCTGTATGTTTTAAGAGGCTGGACTTCTTGATGATTTTGAAATCTCCTATCTATCTATCTATCTATCTATCTATCTATCTATCTATCTATCTATCTATCTATCTATCTATCTATCTATCTGTCTATTTTATATTGCTGCCTATTCACCCATGGTGACTCGAGGCGGCTTACACAATGTAAAACCATATTTAAAACAAAAAATAACAATAACAATCAAGACTAACAAAAAGAATCAAATAAATAAGTAAAGCACAATAGAACAAAATTTGGAAGGGGGAAAAAACCCAACTCCCACCCCCCGTCCCGATGACGGCACATCACAGATGGGTTCCATCCCTTTCTGGGTTCCCCAGGCCTGCTGGCAAAACCAGGTCTTCAGCGCCTTCTAGAAGAGTATCAAGAGAGGGGCCCATTCTAATCTCTGGGGAAATGATGTTCCGGAGAGAGGGAGTCACCATGGAGAAGGCCCTTCTTCTGGGTCCTACCAGGTGTATCTCCCTCAGGGGTGAGACCCGCAACATTCCCTGACTCCTCGCTCTAATGGGTCGGGTAGATGTGACTGGCAAGAGTTGTTCCCTCAGATAACCCGGTCCTAAGACGTGAAGGGCTTTAAAGGTGACAACCAGCACCTTGAATTGCACAAATAACTTATGTTATCTTATCTCATGTTATCTTATCTTGACAACTATTTGTCTGAAATGGTTTATAGGGTTTCCTGCCTGAGCAGGGACTTGGACTCGTCCAGAGGTCTCCAAACTTGGCAACTTTAGGACTTGTAGACTTCAACTTCCAGAATTCCTCAGCCAGCCATGCTGTCTGGGGAATTCTGGGAGTTGAAGTCGACAAGTCTTAAAGTTGCCAAATTTGGAGACCCCTGGACTAGAAGATCTCCAAGATCCCTTCCACCTCTGTAATTCTGGTCTGTGTTCAATATAATTTCACCTATTAGCTCCAGGACTGATGCGTAAATGACACATCCTTCCTATAGATCAGGGGTGTCAAACTGGCAGCCCGTGGGCCGGATACGTCACATGTAGGCCACACCCACCCCAGCTCCACAAATGGACAAAATGGAGTGAAACATCACATTGCAGCAATGTGATGTGGTGATTTTGACACCCATGCTATAAATAAAGGAACTATGCAGCTCCTATATCCGTTATTTCCTGGAAAGATTTCTGAATAACGCTTGTGTCCCTTTAGAAGAATTATGTAAATATTGTGGCAAACCTGCTCACTAAATAAGGAACCAAAGAGTTTGGAGCTAGACGTTATAAAATATCTACCTACCTACTTATCTGGCTTGCATGCAGGGGTGGGATTCTACCGGTTCGGACCGGTTCTATAGTTCGGAGAACTGGCAAATCATGCCCCTGGCTGGCCCCGCCCTTCTCCACCCACCCCACGTCTCCCAGTCAGTCCTCATCGCTGACTGCGTGCTCCCCCACCAGTCACTCCTTAAGGTATTTCCTTCCTCTCCAACGATCACCTGTTCTGATGATCAGCTGTGCCAGGATCCCCCTCACTGTCTTACTGCTTCACCCAGGAGGCTTCCCTGAGGCCCAGGAGGCAAAAAGGGGCGCATGGGAGGGGGGCGGAGTGGATGCTGCGTGCCCCATGCTCCGTTTTTTTGCCTTCCTGGGCCCCAGGAAAGTTTCCTGGGAGCAAAAACGCCTCCCGGCTTCCCTGAGGCCCAAAAACAGAGCATAGGAGGGTGATGTACAGCCCCCCTGTGCTCCATTTTTTTGCCTTCCTGGGCCCCAGGGAAGCCTTCTGGGAGCAAAAACACTCCCCCAGGAGGCTTGCCTAAGGCCCAGGAGGCAAAGAAAAAAAATAAAAAATAAACCAAGGGGGTTGGGGGGGTTGAAAGAAAAATGCCCACCCAGTGACATGGCCATGCCCACCCAGCCACGCCCACAGAACTGGCTGCTTAAAAATTTGAATCCCACCCTTGCTTGCATGCCACCCATTTCACCTAGAGGCGACTCTAGTAATTTGTGTTACTGCACAATGCAGAGTTGTTCAGGTAAGCCTTGACTTAGAACCATTTGTTTAGTAACCGTTAAAAGTTACAACAGCACTGAAGAAAATGATGGTTTTTCACACTTATGATCATCGCAGCATCCCCATGGCCATGTGATCAAAATTAAGGGGTGCTTGGCAACTGGCATGTATTTATGATAGTTTGTACTGTCCTGGGGTTCATGTGACTCATTTGGTTCCTTTCCAGCCGGCCTCCGACAAGCAAAGTCAATGGGGGAAAAGCCAGATCCACTTAATTACTGTAACTGCAGCAATTTGCTTAACAACTATGTCAAAAAAGGTTAAAAAAATAGGGCAAAACTGACTTAGCAACAAAAATTTCCAGTTTTATTTCCTGGAGCCCCTCCGAAAACCAAGGAGCCATCCAGAATTAGCAGATGGGGAAAGGCCATTTATTAGAAATCCTATAGACTACTCTTCCAGACTCCATTTTACAGAAATTAACATGGTGGTGTATCAACAATGCTATCCCCATAGGAAGCTTCAGAGAGGATTAAAAACGTATTAGCAGCTCAAGCATTTGAAGGCCAGTGATGCAATGATGGAGTAAAGCTATTCTAGAAACAGTTCCACATCAGGAATAGATTTTAAATAAACTAAATCTTCATTAGTTATACACTGTATATACTCGCATATAAGCCGATCTCGCGTATAAGCCGACCCTTAAACAACTACCCCCAAATGCGAGTATATACGGTAATTTGGTTCTCTCTCATTTTACTCTGGGAATGTGCCAATTTGATCATTCCAGGGATAGGGTCCATCATCTTCTGGAAGTGACTTTTCCAGAACAGAAAGTCCAGGATAGTGTTCTAGAACATTCTGGATCACCTCAAAAAGTTCCAGGAACAGAACATGGAATTCCACATACAATTCTTTTGTCTGGATTTTGATTTTCTAACAACAGAGTAGATTGCATCCAGATGATCCCTTTTTGATTTAACTGCTCTCTTTTTGGCACCCACTATACTTGCAGCTGTTGCACTGAATTAGGGATTAGGGAATAGATGGATTTTAATGTACTTTCCAATCCCTGGATCTTAAAAAAAACCCCATCAAATTCCACACAAATTTTCAAATCCTCTGACTCAAATAAAACCTGACTTTATATTTCTCCAGGACGTTAAGGAGTACAGAGCTAAAAAGCATGGCAGCTTAATGTTTGCAGAGAGCAAATCCAGAGAGAAGAGAGACTGGGGAAGAGCAGTGAGCCTTGCTGAGATGTATTAAGTAAAATAAAATTGTTATAAAGAGCATGTGGTGGTGGTGGTGAGGGGAAGAAATGGCATTTGTAGCTCCATTTAAAGGGGGGGGGGAAAGATTACTGAGCAGCAAAGCATGGTATCCTTCTAGGCTGGTTCAGAAGACTGTGCTTGGTTACCAAGGCCAATTTCATTTGGTGTTCAAAACCAAGCCTCGTTCAAATCAACGCAAAGTATATATAAAAGCAAACTTTTTTAATGTGTCTCTGTGAATTCTACTCATTCACAGCAAAGAGTCATTAAAACTAATTGTCCCAGATAACTGCAAGCCCTTTCAAGGTTGTGAAAGGCTGCCAAGAATACAACATTAATTGCAGGAAAATATCCAAAATCAAAAGTCTCCGAAAACAAACCAGAATAGACAGGACTTCCACAAGAACTTGGAGTTGAAAGAACTGTTTTGCTTCCTGCAAAGAACCCAACCCAAAGGCTGGCTTTTATCCCTTATGGGAGGGGCCATCACCTTGCAGCCTTACTCCCATCCCAAGTTGCCCGTCCTGCTGCAGCTGCTCTTTCCTTCGAGCAGCCCTGTGTGCACATGCACTTGGCACAGCCTCCTCGGGGTCCTCTTCATCACTTCTGCAGCCTCCACAGGCTCCGAAGGCAGCTGTCCACTCTCTGATAGTTCCGGCCCCATCCCTGCATCACACACAGGCTTCTCATCTGAGGCCTCACTCTCCGAGACCTCAGCCATCCGCACCTGCTGCTGGCGAACCACAACATTTGGTGTCAAAGTAATGTAGTTAGGCCCTTGCTTTACATTTGAAACCTCCAAGAAGCCATTGTGTAGGGTCATTCAGCGGTAAAGGATCAAATAATATCAACCAAGAGCAATAATAATAGCATTTAGACTTATATACTGCTTCACAGTGCTTTACAGCCCTCTGTAAGTGGTTTTAAAGAGTCAATCTATTGCCCCCAACAATCTGGGTCCTTGTTTTACCAATTTCGGAAGGATGGAAGGCCGAGTCAACCTTGAGCCCATGAAATACAATGGCAGTCTGCAATACAGGTAGCCCTTGACTTACAACAGTTCATTTAGTGACTGGCACGGAAAAAAAAATGACATGACCATTTTTTCACACTTACGCCTTTTGCAGCATTCCCATGTCACATGATTTACATTTGGATGCTTGACAACTGACTCACATTTAAGATGGTTTCAGCATCCCAGAGTCGATCCGCTTTTGCGACCTTCTGACGAACAAAGTCAATGGGGAAAACCAGATTCACTTAACACTTAAATTCACTAATTTAAGAACTGCAGTGATTCACTTAACAAATGTGGCAAAATGGAGCACGTTCACTGAACAAATGTCTCACTTAACAACATAAATTTTGGGCTCAATTGTGGTCGTATATAGAGGACTAACTATACTGCATGCTAACTACTGCACCACCACAGCTCATGTTGATGATACAGTTATATTCCTTTGCTTAAACTGAACTAATGATGCTGTCTTGCTTTTCTCCTAGTGCCTGGAAGCTATGGGGGTGTCCAGGTGAGGAAAAACAAGCTTGATCTCAACTATATTAGGTGGAAACTAATCAAGGAGAGAAGCAACCTAGAACTAAGGAGAAATTTCCTGACAGTAAGAAGAGTTAGAAGCAGTGGAACAAGTTGCCTCCAGAAGTTGTGAATGCTCCAATGCTGGAAGTTTTTAAAAAGATGTTGGATAACAATTTATCTGAAATGGTATAAGGTTTCCTGCTTGAGCAGAGGGTTGGACTAGAAGACCTCCAAGGTCCCTTCCAACGAATTCTATTCTATTCTATTCTATTCTATTCTAATCCTATCCTATCCTATCCTGTCCTATCCTATTCTTACAGGACTAAAAGGTTGGGTCCTTCAGGAACTGGTTTTGGGAATTTTCCATCCTGGCTCTGAGGAGGATTGTGGTTCCCCACTTATACGCAATTTGGGGCTTCTCCTGGCCTTCCTTCTTCTATCATTCCATTGTGATTCTAGGCAGTCTGAGGACCAGCTGGCCTCTATGGTCAAGAGGGTTTTTGTACATCTTTTGTCTTATTGCCTCAATTACAGCTGTTTTTGGATCAGGAGGCCCTTCTCATGCCTTAGCTACCTCTCAGTTGGATTTCTGCAGTGCACTCTATAGGGGAGCTGCCCTTGGAAACCACTTGCTGGCTGCCGGTCATTCAGAATGCAACAAGGTGGGCAGCAATGGACATCTCACTATTGTGTGAGCTGCACTGGCTGCCAATAAACTTCTACGTATAAGATGCTGGTGGTTATTTGTTTGTTTATTTAAACAGCAACATTTATCAAACCCAAGTCCTTGGGAAAGACTCGATTTATGGACAAAAAGGCCAAATCTATGTGTGACCAACCAATAACAATTGATGAATTGTATATGCCACATGACTCTCAGCAGTTAAACAGAGAGAGCATCAGCTTTATAAATCTTTTAAACAAACATCAATATAAAAGTCTGACTCAGCTGGACTGTTTACCAAGTCCTGGCTGTTGGTAACTCGATAGAATTAAATGTACAGTTGCAATTTTAATCACTTGACTCTTTGTTTTGATCATTTCCCATTGATGTGTTCCAAGAGAAAGAGGGGGGCTGCCACGGCCTTGAGAAAGTGGGACGAGAAGGATAAGATGACTTACTTCCTGTACCTTTATTAACATGTAGCACTCAACATGGATTATCACCCCAGCCTACTTTTTAGAATAGAATAGAATAACAGAACTGGAAGGCACCTTGGAGGTCTTCTAGCCCAACCTCCTGCTCAGGCAGGAAACCCTATACCATTTCAGACAAATGATTATCCAATCTCTTCTTTAAAATGTCCAGTATTGGAGCATGTACAACTTCTGGAGGCAAATTGTTCACTGATTAATTGTTCTAACTGTCAGGAAATTTCTCCTTAGTTCTAGGTTGCTTCTTGATTAGTTTCCAATCGTTACTTCATGTCCTGCCCTCAGGTGCTTTGGAGAATAGCTTGACTCCCTCTTCTTTCTGGCAGCTCCTGAGATATTGGAAGATTGCTATCATGTCACGCTTAGTCCTTCTTTTCATTAGACAAGAAGACATACCCAATTCCAGCAACCATTCTTCATAAGTTTTAGCCTCCAGTCCCCTAATCATTTTTGTTGATCTTCTCTGCACTCTTTCTAGAGTCTCAGCGTCTTTTTTTCCATCGTGGTGACCAAAACCGAATGCAGTATTCCAAGTGTGGCCTTACCAAGGCATTATAGAGTGATATTAACACTTCACATGATCTTGATCCACTTCGTCTGTTCATGCAGACTAGGACTGTGTCGGCTTTTCTGGCAGCTGCAGCCCACTGCTGGCTCATATTTAAGTGATTATTCACTAGGACTCCAAGATCCCTCTCATAGTCACCACTATTGAGCAAGGTACTACATATACTGTACCTGTGCATTTTGTTTACCTTACTTTTTTCACTGTTTCATACCAACGGGATAAAAAAAGGAAAAAGGACTTATTTGACTTTCTATTGCTCCCTCTAATGGGACATTGGAAACAAGACTGAACAGAATGTTGTATCAGTCTTTTTCAGGCTTAAACTGAAGGATTGTTTTTCAGCAGCAGTTCTACCTGATTGCAGGGAATTGGATAAAGTTGTACACTCCCCGAAAGAGCTAGTCCATAATTTTGGGGCATTTCTCTACTTAGCATTCTCCCCATGTACATAACTGCATATGATAGCAAGGAGTGATGTCTATCAGCTGCATTTATCAACTTTGCCCAGTTTAGTCAACATTGGCTAGGGCTAACCTACACAAAATATTTGACAAAACTTCTCATGATCCTTGTACAGATCCTTGATTTACTGTTATGATATGTAGAGAATAACCCTTGAGTAACAAGGATATGCACATGGAAACATTTATGAGAGTAGTTATGAATAATTATTCAGCCACACACAGCTACACTGAATTGAGTTAAAGTTTCCTTTAAGAAAAAGCACAGTCCAACAAACGGTCCAGGTCATATATGTTTAACAGTCCAAAGAATATCCAATTACAAAATCTTCTTACCGGTTGCCTTTGTCATTTCCAGTAAAAAAAGATATCAAAGTATAAGCACAGCAACAGAAATCTTAGATAGCAACAGAATGTCAGATAGACAGAATGTCAGAGAGAGCAAGCCATGATCTCTAGCTCCCTCTTATGGCAATTCACAATACAATCAACCAATCGGAACATAGTACAAATCAATACAGTGACTCTGTTTTCAAGCTACAAACATACATTGTTGGTTTATATACTGCCAACCCAACGAACTGGTAACAGATTCCTAACATTTACAACAGTTCAGTTAGAGACCATTCAAAGTTACAGAGGTACAGGGAAAAAAGTGACTTATGACTGTTTTTCACACTTACGATCATTGCAGCATCCCCATGGTCACATGATCAAAATTTAGACACTTGACAATTGACTCCTATTTATGGCAATTGCAGTATCCTGTGGTCATGTGATCGTCTTTTATGACCTTCTGTCAAGGAAAGTCAGTGGGAAAGTCAGATTCACTTAATAACCTAAGTGTTTCTAACTTAACAACTGCAGTGATTCACTTAACTGTGGCAAGAAAGGCTGTAAAATGGAACAATGTTAGCTTAATAACTATCTCACTAGGAACAGATATTTTGGGCTCAATTGTGGTTTTAAATCAAGGACTACCTGTATTAATAAAATGGTAAAACAGGGGGCACATAAGGTAACTTTAGATTGATTTTTTAATTGGCCATGTGACTGAATATAGAAGAGTATTTCCCCCAGATAATTTGATATCAGAATGGAGAATAGTATCCATTGGAGTGAAACAGGTCTGTCTTGGGAGCTGTGTTATTTAACTTTTTATTGGTGATTTGGGTAAAAGAGTTGAGGGACTGATCACCTGCAGATGTCATTAAGTTAAGGGACTAGCTTATACATTTAAGAGAGAAAGAGAAGATTAAAAAAGGATTAGGCTTTAGCAATGGGTTGAAATCAATATGATGAAATTTAACAGGGAGAAATGCAAAGACTTAAATTTGGCAAGAAAAAAGGAAGACTGTAGGATGGGAGGGACTTGGCTGTACTGTATGTGAAAAAGAACTGGGATTTCTAAAGAATCACAAGTGGAACATGAGCCAATCAAATAAAACGCCTGCTAAAAAACAAAACACTATTTTGGAAAGTATCACCAGGAATATACAATCCAGATTGTGGGAAATAATTGTCCCACTCTGCTTTGCTATATTCAGATCCTACATAAAATCATCTCTTCCATTTGACGCACTGCAGTCTGGAAGGGACATTAGCAAATTAAAATACATTCAGAGATGGCAAGGGGACTGGAAACTAAATCCTATAAAGCAGGGAGGGATCTCCAACTTTGGCAACTTTAAGATTGGTGGATTTCAACTCCCAGAATTCCTCAGCCAGCAAAGCTAGCTGAGGAATTCTGGGAATTGAAGTCCACCAGTCTTAAAATTGCCAAGGTTGGAGACACCTGCTATAAAGAATGGCTGCAGGAACTAAGTATGTTCAGCCTGCAAACAAGAAGACAGAGGTTAGGCACTATGGCAATTTTCCAAAACTAAAATGAGAGTTTCAATAAAGAAGGGAACAAACCTGTTCTGTATTGTCCAAGAGATCATAACTAATGAGTTGAAACTACAGGGAAATAGGATGCCTCACGAAGTGGCATAGTCATTTTACCAGAGATCTTCAAACAAATGCTGGATAGCTATCTTCCCAAAGTATTTTAGCAGATCCTGCACTGAGTGGGGTTGGATGAGTTGATTTCTGAGTTTTTTTGAACTCTTATGACCTGGCCTTTCTGATCCACATTGGCTGCTTCCAACAGATTACTGTTATAGTTTCTATTTGGGGATGTCTTTGAAAGAAATTCAGAAGCCGCAGCAGGTTCAGAATGCAGCAGCCAGGCTTCTGTGACATATTCCTCACTGGGGGCATGCGACACCAGTCCTGGATCAGTTTCACTGATTATGAAATAAATCCTTTCACCAGGGCTGAGAAAATTTATTCTATTCTATTCTATTCTATTCTATTCTATTCTATTCTATTCTGTTCTGTTCTGTTCTGTCCTATCCAGGGGTGGGATTCAAATTTTTAACAACTGGTTCTATGGGTGTGGCTTAGGTAGTGGGTGTGGCTGGGTGGTCATGTGACTGGGTGGACATGGCTTGATGGTCATGTTATTGGCTGAGTGTGGCCAACTCAATATCACTCACATCGAGGCACGCATCTCCTCGCCTGGCCTCTCATGACTGTGGGGATGCTGCAACAGTCGTAAGTGTGAAAAATGGTCATAAGTCACTTTTTTCAGTGCCATTGTAACTTTGAATAGTCACTCCACTCAAGCAAAGTACCAGCAAAGGAGGGGAAAAAAACTTCAGAGAAGTTAGAGACAGGAAGTCTAGTCCTGCCAAGAATGTATAAGGGTTAACAGAGAAGCAGTTTCTGTAAGCAACACCAGAATGTTTCCTTCCTGCCTTCCTTACAGGATTAGGCCAGTAATTTCGTCTAACAACGGGTTCTCCAAAATGCTTAGAATGTTAACCGGTTCTTGCGAATATGTGTGAACTGGTAGAATCCCACCCCCGATCCTATCCTATCCTATCCTATCCTATCCTATCCTATCCTATCCTATCCTATCCTATCCTACTCTTCTTCTATTGCTAGGGTAATGAAACATCTGCAAGAAAACAAGCAAGTTCAGAGGGCACCAAGGACCCCTCATTTCAGCCTGAGCTATACACATTCGATTGAGACCAGACTAAGGGTAGCTTTGTCCATTCCATTCCATTTCCTATTCCTATTTCATGCAATTTGAAAAATTATTGTAAGCTGACTTTTCAGTGTGTATTTCATGCCATTTTTGGTGACTGTTTTACGAATGGTGTTATAAGGACTGTTATGTATTGACTCATCCATTTGTTGTTAACTAAAGCTGTTAATAGTCATGATCTGACTTTGGTGGAAATGAGTTTGTTCTGAATAAAACATATTAATACAAAACCGAACTAGTGGTTAAGGCCTCAGGCCAGGAAACATTTTAAGTCCAGCCAGATGGCTTTTAGGCAGTCATTCTTTCAGCCCAACAGACCTCAGAGGGTTATTGTTGTGGGGAAAATAGGAGGAGGAAGGAGTTATTAGGCATGTGTGCACCATCTTGAGTTATTTATAAAAAATAATAAAGGCGGGATATATACATCCACACACATATAAATTACAGTATATATAGTACATATGTATCATATTCATATACATATGTATACACACACATTACAGACACAGAGGAAGAGAGAAAGATGCTAGTCACTGCATTAAAGAAAACCTCCAGGATCTCACTGTGTATGGTTGAAGATCTTTAACTTTAGCAAATGTACTCTTCCCTTCTCTGAGAGGGGAGAACAGCAAGTCCAACTCTTCCATGAGTGTTTCAGCTTCTTCAACTTTTAGCCTGCTCTCTCCTTGAGCAGCCAAAACAATCAGATTGCATTCCACACCAATGCTAGCAACTCCCTTACCTCCCAGAGGTAGATGCTTTCAGCAATGCCTGCCAAGATGTAGAGACCATCGGGAGCAACTGTCAAGCAAGCCACTGGGCCTGGGCATATTATCTTCTGCTGGAGTTGATCCTAGAGACACAGAAAAAGAAAGCCGATGAGCACGGATACACTTGTCCTGAAAAGAAATTCAACAGGGATCAGAGGGAACAAACCCTACCTGACAAACACAAGGAGAAGGTAAGAATGTGTGCCAGGCTCAAGAGGGAGAAATTGTCACTTGGTGGAAGAACACACACTTGAGTTGCATGCAGAATATTTCAGATTCAATCATCCAGTTAAAAAAAAGGACCAGGCAGAAGGAACAGAAAACCCACTCTGCCTGATCTATAGATGCTAAGTGAACAATATAATATAATGTAAACATGTACAATTAGATTGCTATAATAAGACTAGAGACATCCAGAATAACCCATCTGTTTCCCATTTACACCATAGGCTTGGGGATGCCTTTCAGAAGTCCACAAATGAGATACTAAGTCAATGGCTCTCTTCTGCTATTGCTCTCTTGCATTTGGAGTCTAATTATTTTCAACCTTGGAGCTGCAGAGTTAATCCAAACACAGTCATTATCGCTGATGAAAATTCCCCTTTCTTAGCACTCCTCTATTTAAAACCATCCAAGCCATTGGCCTTTCTTGCCTTAGTAGGAAATGCCTTTCTAGGATACACTTTGTACAAAGAAGTCCTTCATTAATTTCTTCCCAAATGTAGCATTATAAGCAGCAAAGTATCTCACCAGTTCTTTCTTAGTCTTAATGCTTGACCAAATGCCAACACTAAATTGCACCTAAATGAGAACTCTTACAAACAGGATTACAAGTGTTTTGTGCCTTCCATACAATTTAAGATTGTCAACTCTAAATCTTTCAGGTATAAATACTCCAGATTTGGGTGATGGGCCATTTAAAGAGGGAAATAAATTCACAGAAGATAAATCTTAATTACCAGAGGCCAAGGTAGATTCTAAGCAGGACATTGATATGATCCAACAAAGCTCATAAAAGGCACAGGGAAATGTTAGCAATACTTAATTCTGTCCCTATTGAGGAATAGAAACATTTTAGTATTTTTAAAATAAGAGGTAATTTTGATGAGCTGCATTAAATACATATTCCACATTGGGGCTAATATGTTATTCGTCTTTAAAATGGATGGAGACCCAGAAAAGCACTAAAGCTTTTTTGTCCATATTGGGATAGAACCAATATTCATCTTAAATAATTGAAGGAACATGTATATTACATGTATGTAATATATTTGTAGTCTTTCCAACTGAAATAATTCTGGATCAACGCAATAAAAACAACAATCAAAACACACACAGAAAAAGATAATAGAGTATATTTGTAGCTCTGGTTGAAAAGAGGGGTCCTTGATGGTTGGTTATCCAATCTCTTCTTTAAAACTTCCAGTGTTGGAGATATGGTTATAATTAAGAATCATGATCTTGATTCTTGATTATAACCATATCTTATTCAGGGTCTGGACAAACTGCCAAAGTATATTCTGATTTTTCTTCTTCCACTTTTTCTCCTTGTTCCCCTTTTTCTTTCCTTTCGTACATTTTTTTTTTTGCTTTTTCTTCTCCTTTTATTATATGTTCATAATATTGTATATTATATTATATGGTATTATATGTTCATATTTTGAGAGCTGCAGAGTCATCTCAACTGGAAATGAAACATTCCTTTTCTCATGTTGCTTTTCCTATTTTATCACATTCTATCGCATCCAATTTTACTTTTTATGTTCTATTAGTTTTTTCTTTATTGTAGGCTTGCTTTTATCTAATTTGTATTCAGATAGTTAACAATTACTAATATGCAACTCACAGCAAGATGATGGGTTTTTTTTACCATAAGACTATTAAACATTAATACACATTAGGATATACTTCAGCTCTTACAAAAATTGATATTGGAATGATATTTATTTATGGACCATCAGAATTCATTTAACAGAATTTAGTTAGGCTTAAGATAAAAGGGTTAGAAAAATGTTTCTATGGATACTGCTAAATGGGAGTCGTTAAATCTTACCTCCTGGGATAGGAAAAATAATTTTTAAATTGAAATTGCAGGGTACTTTGTATTTTGTATGGAATTCCTTATATACACGTTCTGAAAACATTGTACTGTTTCATATATTTCTATGTGTTTTTTTTAATACCAGTTATATTTGAAGAAGATGCAATTGTCAATTTAAGATGAGGCTTTTATTTTTCCAAACCTTGAATCAGAGTGCTATGCATGCCTTTCTACTGGCACCAAATTCGACTAATTTTCATGCAGCATAAATTCTTCACCCTGGACACTTCTGAAATATCTGTACAGTATACAACTAGTCCTCAACTTATGACTGCAATTGAACCCAAAATTTTTGTTGCTACGCAAGGAAGTTAAGTGAGTTTTTGCCCCATTTTACAGATTTTTTGCCACAGTTGTGAAGCAAATCACTGCAGCTGTTAAGTGAAACATGTGGTCATTTAGTGATACTGGCTTCCCTGTTGACTTAGCTTGTTGGATGCTGGCTAGGAAGGTTATAAATGGAGATCACATCACTCCAGAACAGTGCAACTGCCATAAATTCATACCAGCTGCCAAGCACTGTAATATGGATTTTGTAACTGTGGGGATGCTGTGATGGTTGTAAGTGTGAAAACCTGTCAGAAGTCACTTTTTTCAGTGCCACTGTAACTTTGAATGGTCACTAAAGAAATGGTTACAAGTTGAGGATTGCCTGTATAATGCCTTAAGTAATTGGACAATTTTGAGTTCAAAAGTCAAAATTATACTATCCTATTTCTGGGGGAAAATGGATTTAATCCTTTTTCTTATGCTAAATTGATGCATTTTGGTACAATAGTCAAGATCTAAAACTGATTTAAAAATGACTTTATGGAAAGTACCAATTAATACTGCAAAATTACAGTAGCTCAACTAGCATATGACAACAGGGAGTTTTAATTTCTATGTTACAAGATATAGTAAATACCATTTGTCAGTTGCCACCCTGTGGTGGCATGTACAATTGCATTAACTGCCATTTCAATTTGGACTAGAGGTATTTTCAGACTCAAAGACATCTAACGTATTAGATGGGATCTTTAAATCCCGCAAGACCATAAAAGTCCAGTATTTATAAATAGTTATTATCAAATCAATCTTATATGAAAACTTTAAAATGAGAATGCAATAGGGAAGACTCCCAATTTTCTCAAACGACAAAGAAAATGTTTTAACCTCAATACCAAACATTTTATTAGATCCTAGATTACAATTTATATGACAAAAAATAATTATTTTGGACCAGCTGCGTCCCACTGCATTTGTGCAGAAAAGAAGTAAATTAATTCACCAGAATAGCACTTCATTAAAATATACACTGTTGTAATATCCTAAAAACAGAGGGGAGAGACAAAAGGCGGATATGGTGGGAAAGGAAGATGCAGAGGTGCTTATAGAGAGGTAGAATGAATGGACGGGTATAGGGTGGTGCAGAGAAGGCAGGTTTGGGAAGAGTGGACGAGTCCAAGTGGGTATGCAACAGTTCAATCTTTGTGACCAAAGTGAAGGAATGTAAGGAAAAGATGCTAAGAACACTGACAGATGGGCTGGGATGCAGGCCACATGGAAGGGGATGAAAGACAGTTCTGCACTACATTATTTGCCTTTCTCTCAGATTTGTCTTGACTAAAATCTGAATTAACCTAGGTAATCAATTTGCTTTGGCAGCAAAATATGTTTTTATTTTGTGCACATTGCTGCTTCAAACGTCTGGCACAAGCAAAACATTGAGAAAATAAATTCTCAATAATTAAACTGTTGAGAAGAAGAAAAGGGTTACACCTGTTTAAGTTGATTCTTCCCCGTTCCCCACCATCTTTCTCCTTGGGCCAGCGCAACGTGCAACATGTTCATACCAGTGTAATAAAATATAATGTTACATACATATAGGTATATGAGAATGTGTGTTAGTTATTACTTATTTGGGTTTAGGGATTCTATTTCTTTCATTTATTGAGTAATTGAGATATATTTTGTGTTTGGGGGGGGCTGCACCAAGGGAAGCTCATTTCAATTTCATTGTATGCATGTTGTACACTGAATAAACATTTGATTTGATTTGATTTGCTTATTATCACAGGTAAATTGCAACAGACAACCCTCAAGAAAAGCAGATGTCAGCCAAAGGAAGGATGCTACCCCTGCTTTAGGGCATTCTCTTGTATGTAACAAAGAGAAGGTGAGGATTTTGGTCCTGGATAAGAACTACTGTATAAGCCCCATTCTTCTGGCTCTAACACAATCCTCCCTCAGCAATGGGACTAAGCAATGGAGACAAAAGAGACTTTTTACTGGGATGACACCACTTTGCCTCTGCTTCTTTTTCAGAAGGAATTTCTTGGAGGGGAAGAAAGAAATTCTTTCTTGGGGAAAGGCCTTTTGGAAATTCTGGACTTCAGTATCCATAATCCATCCATCAGTTTCAACTCGACTCCCCATACTGTTTAGGGCCAGTGAAATGTCCCTCAAGACAGAAATCCACATTTCAAAGTCAGCACCAGGTAGTTTTCTGGATACAGTTGGGGGGGTGTCTATTGCCCTATGCTTTACAGTAATGTTCCCAACCTGGACAACTGTAACATTCTGAGGACTCAAAAAAGAAGATACTTTTTGAGACTTTCTGACATTTCAAGAATATATAGGCAGTTGGCAGTAGGAATGGATGAAATGTGGGAGGAAAGGTAAAGAGATAATCCAAACAAAACAAAACAAACAAAAAATAACAGGTACCACCTTGTGAGAAGTGGAATCGATTGGAAATTACGAGGTAGGTTTAATTTTATTTCAAAAATAAAATGATCAAATTATAGTTCAAGTGAAACACGCCATCTGCAAAACCTTCTTCATATTCCAGAATTCTTGGCACTAAACATGCTGGATGGGGAATTCTGGGAGTCTAAATCTACACATTTTGCAGAGCATCTAGACCAGTGGTAGTCAACCTGGTCCCTACTGCCCACGAGTGGGCATTCCAGCTTTCATGGTGGGAGGTAGGCATTTTGTCCCCTACTTTATAAATCACTATTACTGTGGAACCGGTGGGCGGTTAGAGAAAATTTTACTACTAACAGAGATACAAAAGTGGGCAGTAGGTATAAAAAGGTTGACTACCCCTGCTCTAGACTGTGGTTGACATAACACAGTCAGAAAGAATTAACAGAACTCAATAAATAAAAATGAGTACTAGCAGCCAATTTGTTCATATAAAGAGAAGCTCTGTTTGTCAACAGGGGATAAAAGTGTTACCTTGGGTTCCTTGACTTTCAAAGTCGATAAGCAACATTTGGGTGGATGTTCTTATATTCTTATCAAAGACAGAGAATGTCTTTTTTTAAGCATCTTACAACCCGGACAGAGGCGTATGGAACAATGCAGAATTTGAACAGGATCATAGCTATTATTTATTGTATAACACAGACAACCAAATACACAGGTACTGCTACCTGGGAAGGTAATCACATTTGAAAGTAATCAATTTTAAGTTTATAGTGAGCAAGGCTGAAACAAGGAGTAGATGAGGTCAGAGGCAAACTTTGGCAGTGGACAATACATTCTAAGCCTGGTAACACCTTCTTCTCCCTGCTTTATATAGGTAGTCCTAGATGTCAACCCTGAAGCTGGCCTGGCTGGCCATTTTCTTTTCTGTAGTTTTTCTGTAAGCATTTTCTTCACATGGCTTCAGGCTTGACACAGCCTAAAGCTTGGGGCAGGGAGGGAGGTGTAGAGATAACTGGGGTGCTGTAGCCAAAATAAAAATCTTTCCCCTGGGAACCAAGGACATTGCCACAACCAATGTGCTGATTGTGTATGTGCTGACTGTGTGCTGATTGGACCATGTGATTGATGACTCTGGGAGGAGATGTTTCTTATTTTTAGTTTTAATTGAGTGTAAAACTGATGGGAGAGCCGGTTTTCTGCCAAGTCTGTGCCAATTTGACATGTCCCAATAAAATATTCTTTGAGGAATATGCCTGCTTCGTAGTTCTCTTTGTTGGGGATGTATTGCTTGGAACCCTAACACTTAGAACTTACAATCATTCATTTAGTGACTGGTTTCAGTACGAACTTACAATCATTGCAATGTCTCTGCAGTCATAGGATCAAAATTCTGGTTCTTGGCACCTGGCTTGTACTTATGACATTTGCAGCTTCGCGGGGTCATATGATTGCCATTTGCGACCTTCACAGCTGGCTTCTGATGAGCAAAGTCAATAGGGGAAGTCAAATTTGCTCAATGACTTGTGTGATTCACTTAATAATTGCAGTGATTTGTGTAACAATTGTAGCCAAAATAAAAAAGGTTTTAAAATTGCGCATGACTCATTTAACAACAGGTCCCAATTGTGGTTATAAGCCGATGACTACTTGTATTCTTCTATTTATAAATAATTCAATAAATTATGATTAGGTTAATCATGAGTTAAGGTATTATATAGTGTATGAGCAACCTGTTATTCTGGAGTCAGGTGGCATTGAGCTTATAAAATAAATAAATCTCTTTTTCAGAAAGGGAAAAAACTAAAGCTGTGAAGTAGAGAACACTAGCCTTTACCAGCTTCAATCAAAACCAAGTCAAGGGAAGCATGTGGTTACAGGCTGTCCATCTCACTTGGAAAGAGGTTGCAACTCAGTGTTTCTACTTTGCAGGTAGAAAATTCTAATCCCTGGTCAGCAGAATTGTGAAAAACTCTTATCTTGGACAGTTGTTAATGGAAAACACATTAGACAAACAATGAACTAGATAGATTAATGTCTAGATTCTATTTCAAGTGTTTCTTATGGGATTTATATGTTTAGAATTCATACTGTATGGGAACACAACTTCTGCATATATGCACAAAATACTGAGATTCTCTGAATCTTGAGGAATATTCTCATGTAAGAAACGGGAATAGCTTCGGGGCATATGAGCAGGGAAATTATTATGAGCCATGGGAATTATTACTGGAGTCTTATGTGGGCCACGCTATGAAGAAATTTGAATCAGAGAGGTGCTAGGAAAAGAGGTTCCTACTGAAAAAACTTTTTGTTATTGATTCTTTCTGAAAATACTTTGCTCAAGGGGAGTTTCTCCCACAGGGTATATAACTTAACTTTTCTAACAAGATTTTTGTTCTTGAAGTTGTTTTCAGAACAAAAATGTCTGTGGAGAGTATTCCTGGAATGCTAGAACAACTTCCCAAAAAGATATTTGTTATGGGGAATTTCTAAACAGTGAGTTTTAGCATTTTCAGTGAAGGAACCAAATGGCAACTCTTAAAAAGGTTACCGTGGAAGGCTTATGTCTCAGTCACTCTGGTTCAAATATCCTCTCATCCTCCAAAACTTTTCACGCTTTGGATTTCTCTCTCTCTCTCTCTCTCTTTCTCTCTCTTTTGATCCAACTGACTAGACAAGGTGGTATTTTGGAGAAGGATTATATTATTATTCCTATTATATAGGGAAATGACCATTATCTGAACTCTAGAGAGAAAAGCAGACTATGAAACTAATGCATATAAGTGCATATGGATATATACAGGTAATTCTTGACTTACAACCACAATTTGAGCCCAATTTTTTTTGTTTTTAAGTGAGACATTTGTAAAGTGAACTTTGTCCCATTTTACGACCTTTCTAGCTGCAGTTGTTAAGTGAATCACTGCAGTTGATGGTTGTTCAGTGAATCTGGCTTCCCCATTAATTTTGCTTGTCAGAAAGTCACCAAGGTCCCCTAGGAAATAGCAACGGTTGAACCAGTTGCCAAGCATCTGACTTTTGATCACGTGACCATGGGGATGCTGCAGTGGACGTAACTGGGGGAAACGGCCATAAGTCACATTTTTCAGTGCCCTTGTAACTTTGAATTGTCGCTTAATGAACTGCTGTAAGTCGAGGACTACCTGTAGTTATGCGTGCGTGAACGCATGTACATGCACGTGTTATCTATGTGATGCGTGTCAAACATACACACGACTATAGTACACAGTAGAGTGGCAATGTATAGCGAGGGCTTGGAGAGGAAAGTCAAAGCCATTCCTCCGCCTCCGTTTTACCTTCCTCTGGAGCTCCCAGGCTCCCACGCAGGCCTTGCCGAGCTGCGCCCCGAGAAGATGCTCCCCGCCTAACAGCGTCAGCCCACGAGGGGCGCAGCAGCCCCCGCGGTAGCCGGCTACCGATGCCCCGGAGCTTACTTCCCACACCGAGCAGCAGCCGCTACCCGACGAGCTCGAAGAGGAGCCGCCGCTACCGGGTCCCAAAGAGGTCTCGCCCGCCGCCGCCACCACCGCCACTTCCACGGGGCCGCCGAAGCCCCCGCCGGCGACCGCCATCTTGCCGGACCTCGCCGACACACCCCCTCCTCCTCAATCGTGCGCAGGCGCAGCAGGAAGTCGCGGTCTCGAGGAGGCAAGTTGTTAAACATAGAGATGAAAATGCTACACCAAAACTTCCGCCTTGAGAATTGTAGATCTAGCTAAGACTAAGCTTTCCTGTCAGATTGGGAAAGACTGTTGCAGTAAAAATTTATATACAATAACAAATATTGGATGTTATAAACTCTTGAAGACTGGAAAGATAGAAATGGTAAACTCATACAGCATATTTTCCTTTTCTGCTGTATTGATGTACATTCAATAGTGAAACACACAGCAACTATGTTATAATACAAGGGTCTTCAAAAAACTTGGCAAGTTTAAGACTTGTTGGCTTCAACTCCCAGAATTCCTGAGCCAACATGACTGGAAGAGGAATTTAGGGGTCGTGCGCAAGCGCACCAACGTACCTACCGTCCCTGTCCTATTGTTTCTTTTATATTTTTTTAATTTTATTTTTCTTATATGTATCCATGTATTCATAACTATGTTTTTANTTCTTATATGTATCCATGTATTCATAACTATGTTTTTACTTATACCTATTATCTTGTAAGCAATTGACAAAAAAAAAGTCCACAAGTCTTAAAGCTGTCAAGTTTGAAGACCCCTGATATAATACATAATATTTCTCAACCTTGCCAACTTTAAAGATGAGGGGTCTTCAACTCCCCACATTCCACAATCAGCCATGCTGCGAGTTGAAGTCCACAAGTCTTAAAGTTGCCATGGTTGCGAAACTGGTAATAAATTGTGTGGCTGTTATATCAATATATTCAGAAACACTGACTTTTTCAGTGCTGGGCACCCTGAAAGCTGAAAAATTAGAATGCCCGAGTCAAAGTATTTTACATTTGTTTGTAACTTTTTGTTGGAAGTGTAGTTTTCCTAAAACAGCGGTTTCCAACCTTGGCAACTTTAAGCCTGGCGGACTTCAACTCCCAATTGAAGTCCACCAGGCTTAAAGTTGCCAAGATTGGAGATTCCTGTCCTAAAATATACAGAGGTCAAGCATTTTATCTAATTGTACTAAATAGGACAACATAGGCATCCACACTCAATAATATTAATAAAATGGCAGAAGGGAATGTAAAAACATTACTTTTCTTGATCACTGCAAGGGCACTGCCACAATTTTTACAGTGTAGAATTAAATCATATATAAGTCTCTCTCACACACACATAATACTTCTTAGTGTTACATATCCTAGAGTGATGATAAGCTTTATCTTCCAAGCTGAGTTGAAATAAAGGTGGGCATCTAAACCACCCAACTATCTTATCTAATACAAATAAAGAGGATTACATGGCAAATTTCTGTGGTGCATTCTGTCAGCAATATGCACCAATCTGGTAAGGGCATTAGTGTCATTAATTCCTCCAGCCTGCTTTTAAAAGCAACACATTCAGTTTGCTTCACAGGCTACTTAAATTTAAAGCTGACCCTTCCTCCAGCCCTTTTATAACTTGCTATCAGAAAATTGTGTTTATTGGGCAGTTTTAAAAATGTCAAAAACAACAACTCCACTTACTATCCAGCAAGCGAGCTCTCAAGTAATTTGTTTATTGGTTATTATCTTATTAACCTCTGTAAACTTACAGCAGTACAAAAATATTTTTTTTCTTCGAATTAGAACACATTTCACAAGATTACATTAGAGGAAAGAGACCAGTTCACCCCATCCTCCAAGCAACACATCTAGTTTTGCTAAGTTCCAGTTTAGCGAACTATCAAAACCAAACAAAAACATTCACTGGCATTATAGTAACTGAAAGTGTGGTAAGAAGGGGTGAGATGTTTAAACACACAGGAAAACTATTGGAATATTAAATATGACAGGTAACAGTGAGTGTGGCTGACAAACTTAAGAAAATAGCACAAGGCAAGTGCAACGCAGCATATGGCCCTCATCTTTTTATAAGGTGCATCATTAGATGACAGAGGTCAGCTGTACAAAGTCAGCTTTGTTTTTAGGGGGAGTTTTAGGAATGGGGAATACCGAACACTTTGACCAAATTTGACTTATCAGGTCTACAACCAAAGATGAGCAATAGCTCAAGAGGACGGTGGTAGCAGCAATTACTGAGGCACAATCCCCTGGAAATCTCACCCATGCCAGTCCCTCTGAAGTGAATAGATTGTGGCTTGCTTTAAACCCCATCCCCCACCCCACCAAGCAGATTCTAATCCTGATCATCTGTATTCTGCATATAGAGGCTAATGGGAAGACTCAGCAATGGGGTTTTATGCCTAATAAAGAAAGGGGAAAACACAGGAATTTGTATTCTTGAAGGCATCCTTGCCTTTTTTGAGTAAATTGTAGCTGGCTATTAACACAGCATTTCCTGTGGACACCAAAGATTTTGGATGTCTGTTGCATAATTAATGGAGTCAGGAATTGCAAGATGTTTAGCTCAATCTACTGTTCTCTGTAAAAGTTGGGCTGCAAGGCCTTTACTGAGAAAGCCTCCCAAAACTAATCAGTCTGTCCAAAAGAAGGGAGTGGTTGGGCTGAAGCTTGCAAATATGCAACCGCTTATCTGCCTCCACTCCTGATTCGCTGCCTTGCCAACTGTGCACTGCCCAAACCAGGCATCTCCAACCTTGGCAACTTTAAGACTTGTGGACTTCAACTCCCAGAATTCCTCAGCCAGCTACTGGCTGAAGAATTCTGGGAGTTGAAGTCCACAAGTCTTAAAGCTGCCAAGGTTGGAGACCCCTGGCCTAAACTAGTGTTTCTCAACCTTGACATTTTTAAGATGTGTGCACTTTTCACTCCCAGAATTTCCCCAGCCAGGCATGCTGGGTGGAGAAATTATAGGAATGAAAAGTCCACGCATCTTTAGAAAGTTATCAAGGTTGAGAAACACTGTGGCCTAGATTCAAAGTTAAGTTTATTTGGCATCAGACACAGATCAGCACCCTGTGGATGATGGTGCTTCATGCAAAAGGCCTATCACCCATGCTTAGCCCTCTCTTCCCAGACAGAAACAGTTAGCCAAGACAATACAGAGAACATATCTATATTTAAAAAAAAAAGAAGTTTGCAGGTCTGTTAGCAGATGGGCAGTGAGTGAGAAGAAAGTCCACCTCTGCTCCTATGACAGTTTCCATGGAGACTAGTCTGTCTCATTGTCCTCATCTGTTATGCTCTGCCCATTCACAGCCACTGAGTCGTAAGGGCCCTGAGACAGGTCTTCAAAGTCGTGGCTGGTGGCAGGAGAGATGATGTCTGGACTGGTGTCACAGGACTCGGTGGTCTGCTCTGAGGTAGCAATGGTTGTGGCGGTACTTTTTGGGACAGGATCAAAGTCATCATCTTCAAGGATGGGAGATTCATGTACATCTGGAAAAGGGAAGATTTGTTACAGAATTATCAGGAAGTCAGGAAAAGGCATTGGATCGACTGAGCTCAGCCTTTAGTACAGACCTGCCAGTAGAACAAAACTATTTTATATATCGAATAATAATCAACTGCAAGATACCTTTCCTTACCTTACATAGTAGTGAACTCCTTTCTTATAGCCTGGCTTTTTATCCAAAATTTCTATTAATCAGGGCATTGTGGATTGGTTCACACATTAAGCCATAATAAGCAGTGTATCCATCAGAGTAAGCCAAAACTAAATAAACCCCATTTAGAATTAAGCAAGGACCACTTCTTGCTGTCTCAGATGTTGTCAAATAGCATTAAAGTATATACAGTATTGTTCATTATTTAACAATAGCATTGTTGGAAAAACTTGTATTGAAGATAAGTCTACTTACTGCTAAATGCTTCTGGATACTGTTTTGCTAGCTTTCCTTTCAGAGTTCTGGAAGAAAAAGAAAAGAACTACATCACAGTTGTTTCAGGGCAGGGTCACTTCACTTCATAGTGCAAGGAAAAGAAAGCACTATGCAAACTTTTTTCAGAAGACTGTCTCAAAATGCTTTTTCAAAAAAGCAACTGGATTGTGGATTTTTTTTCAGAGGAGGAGGAGGAAGAGGAAGAAGAAAAAGGAGAAAGAGGAGAAGGAGAAGAAGGAGGAGGAGGAGAAGGAGAAGAAGGAGAAGGAGCAGGAGAAGAAGATGATTAGCTTATCATCCAAGATGCTTCATCAATTCTGGCAGGATAGTGGAGCAATAGAAGGATTGGTTCTGATAGGGTGATGGAAGAAGAATCATATTTCTTTGCAGTCATCTGGTCATTGGCACTCTCCCTGAAAGATCCTGAGGCCACTTGGGGGGTTTATCTGTGCCCTAAACCCTAAAACCCCAAGTGGCTTCAAAAGCTCTCAAGGAGAGTGCTAACGACCAGAAGACTGCAAAGAAATATGATCTTTCCAACCTCCCCCATCCTGTCAGAATTAATTCTTCCATCACCCCCACCATCCTGCCAAAACCAGTGAAGCTTCTTGGATGAGAAGCGAAATATCTTCTTCCTCAAGGGAAAAAAACAGCCCAGTTGCCTTTTGAAAAAGCACCTTTGAGACAAGCATGACCTGGATGACTAAGAAACTCCACAGACATCTTTTTTTTAGCTGCAACTCCCCTTCAATCTGTATGGACTTTCCCAAGATCCCGTGTTCTGAAGAAAACTCTGGAATTGTTGATGAAACTTTCAGAGGCACAAGAGGAGCTCCTGGGGGAAGAGAAGGGCTGGATGATCAAAGAGGTGGTGTATGTACCTGATCCTCCGAAAAATACTATCCAAATCTTTCTTCATCTCCACCAATGTCCGGGTGTGGTGAAGGAAGCGTTCATTCATTTGCTGCATTCGGACACCAGATAGGTTGTTAAAGTTAAGTAGCATCTCATTGGTTTTCTCAAATCGGTCAAGCCTGAACAGGAAGGCAAGGGGTTGAATTAGACAGGCGCAAATAGTTCTGTGAACATGATGAGGATCTTCTAACACTAGGATGTCAAACTCAATTCCATTGAGGGCCAATGTGATGGCATGGGGCATGGCACAAAGGTAACACAGTCACATGTAAGAAAAGTCCCTTTAATACTTCCAACTTTGCCCCCAATGTCTAGTTACCTTCAGCTGGAGAAAAAACACTCCCAAGAACAGTCTTTAAGTGGAAGAAATTCAATCCGAAAACAAAGTACATATAAACTGTAAATAAAAATCACACTGCAGCAATTAATTGGACAGGGCAGGATAAGGAATTGCAGACTTCAAAGGCCAACAACACACATACTTGGGAAGACGCCAGGAACCCAGATAAGCCTTGACAATAAAAGATAACTCACGATTCCAACAAGTTGCTGTCTGCAAACTCCCTTTTTAAACACTGTGTTACCAGTTACAGCTAATGAAGGGAATCAGGGCCCTTTCCTCCCCTATAAGCCACGCAACTCATGTTGCTCCCTTCTCTGTTCCTCCCTGTGTGCCCTGGGATGAAAGGGGGGGGGCAGGCTGGATCTTCCTCTGAATTTCCTTTGCCTTGCTCTACCTCTCCCCTGCTCTGCCCAGCCGGACTGTGCCCTTCCCCAGTTTTTCCCACAGCCAATGAAACTACACTCCCATTCCCTGTCAGCTGTTCAGCCTTCCCCTCAGAATCAGATTCCATCAGAGGCATGACAGCCGCATCAGCGTTATGGTTGCCTTCAAAGGGCCAGTTGCATGTAAGATATGTATCATGTTAGTTCAGGAATGTATTATGTCTGGGGTATAAGGGGACGGCACTCTGAAGGTCTCAATAACCTGGGACCAGAGACTCTGAGTAATAGAGAGACTGAGCCACAGATTTCTCACCCAGAGGGAAAGCAGCAGCTTTCAAGGAGGCACATGCACTTCAGAAGGGCATGGCTCTGGTTTCTCGACTAGCTTTGTCCTGGACCCAGAGCACGCAAGTCTCCCATCTTGCATTTCCTCACATCTATCAGCTTTGGAAGCCATATTAGAATCTCCCACTTCCTCATCACCACATTCTTGAGCCTGGAAAAGTGAGAGGGGGGAGATTTTTGGAGTGTATGTGGTTAGACATAATAGCATTCTTCTTCTAAGTCAAGGTCACGTTATTTCTGCACCTGGGTGAGAGGACATCTCAAGTTGGAACAGATGGTGACTGGGGGATGTGATGCAATGATGGGTGCAGGGAGTGGATTTGTAGTTTTTACTTATTGCAAGGAAGTCTGGAACTTCCAGATTCGGAATTCCCCACATGTGCCAGTTTGCTATCCAAATAAAACAAAACTTTTGAGAGGATGGCTGTTTCGGAGTTATTTGTTGGAGTGGAAGTTTTCTGGAACGCTGACAGCATCTTTGGGCAAAAGTCTGCGATGTGAGTAGCTACTTGTAAGAAAGTGCAGCGCAGATGAAGGAAGAGGAAGGGGGAAAAGTGGTGAGGCAGGGAGAGATGAGAACTGAAGAAACACACAATCCGAGTGCCTTCCATTCTTTCTCTTACCTTCCCTCCTTTTCCTTCCCTCGCCAGCCACTTGCTCTTAGGCAGAGGGGCTGTAGCCACGCCCGCCCACCCTTGTGGTTACCACTGCCACACAACTCCACGTGGTGGGAGACGCTTCCTCTGCCCGCCCTCTGCTAGCGCTGCTGCCACTGACAAGACACCAAAAGAAGTGAGGAGGCAATTACTCAATCACCTCCTTCTCCTAGTCTGCTTGTGGGCCAGGTCTAAACACATCACGAACCAGATCTGGTCTGCAGATCTTGAGTTTGTCTGTTTTAACAAAAGTACGACAGGTAGTCTTTGCAACTGTTGGTTCAGTGGCCATTTGATGTTCCAACAGCATTCAATGAAGGGACTTATGAGCCATACCCTAAGTTACGGCTGTCGCAGCACCTCTAAGGTCACATGATCAAAATTCAGGTGTTTGGCAGCCCGAGGACACTCATGACTGGAGGAGCACCACAATTTCCCTCATTCTCTGACCTCTCCCCCTTCAACATTTGTCCTTTTGGCCACCTTGAGAGTGGCACTCAGAGGAAATGTAACAGCTGAGGCTGAAATAGAGACCCAGGGTCCTCAGCAGGGTCAGCCAGCTGCCGCTGCCCTCACACCCCTACTTCAGCCCCAGAGCTGCCACTGAGAAATGTGCCTCAATCCCCACATTGCAGCCAAACACCCCAGCATCACTGTGCAAAGTCCCAGTTGTAGGGGTGGTCTTCAAAAATTTTACCAAAGGGTTCTCGGCCCAGTTGCTGGGAGGGCATGGCCATGGTAGGTGTGGCCTAGTTGGCCTCCTGCACCACAGCCGGGTGGGGGGCATTTTTGCCCTTGCTGGGCTCCGGAGGTTTTCCTTGAACCTCCGGGAGAGCGAAAAACGGCCCCTCTGGGCTCCAGAGACTCTGGAAACCAGAAACAGGCTCATTTCCGGCCTTCCTGAACTTCCGGGAAGCCTGTTTTTCACCCTCCCTGAGCCTCCAAACACGCCCTGCATTTACCTTCATCCAAAATGGGCTGTGTGGAGACTCCTGGGAGGAGTGGGGTGGGATGGGCAGGGCCAGCCAGGACTGGGATTTGGCGGTTCTCTGAACTGCACAGAATCTTAGCTAGGGGCTCTCCTGAACTCCTGCAAACCCCCAGCAGCTCACCCCTCTGCAGTTTCCCCTATCACCCTGTGCTCTAAAGGCCCTGTTGTGCTCAAATGACCATCATTTTCTCCCATTGCTGATGAGGCACACCTGGCTTAGCCTACATATGCAAGGCAGCAGCTGGCTGCACAAAGCCTTCTTCCCAGGGCCACTTGTGCCATTCTCCAAATTGCGTGTGCGACGCATCGTCCAAATAGCACACCCCATTCTTGCAATACTTCAGAAAGCTTCTGTCATGCCTCTGAAGGAGTCTGAATCTGAGGAGGAAGATGAACAGCTGACAGGGAGTGGGAGTGTGGCTCGTTGGCTATGGAGGAAACTGGGGAAGAGCAAAGTCCGGCTGGACAGAGCAGGGGAGAGGTAGAACAAGGGAGAAGGAGTTCAGAGAAAGACCCAGGCCCACCCCCTCTTCATCCTAGGGCATGCAGGGAGGAATGGAGAAGAGAGCAACATGAATTGCATGGCTTACAGGGGAGGAGAGGGCCCTGATTCACTTCATTAGCCACATTTGGAATGAGAGTTTAAAAGAGATACAAGCTGAGTATGGCGTCTTCTGAGAACAAACATGAGTTTATCTTGTGTTGACTTTGGTTATCTGCGTTCCTGGCATCCTCCCAACCATGTCGAATTACTGCCCTCTGGAATTTCTTTTCTTGCCCTGCCGGACTAATTACCTCATCTTGCCTTGATTGGACTTATAGTTACAGTTTTTGTTGACCATGTTTTGGACTTGAATCTCTGCAGCCAAAGGCTCTCCAGCCAGAAGGTTAACATGGGAGGCAAAGTTGGAGCTAATAAAGGGACTCCTACTGGTTATCTGACTGTGTTGCCTTTGTGCCACGCCCTGGGTAATCACAGCTTCTGAACTGTTCCTTGGATCTCACAAGAACAGGTACACTTCAGATAGTCCTTGACTTATTGCAACAGTTGTAAGTGTGAAAAACAGTTGTAAGTCACTATTTTCAGTGCTGTTGTGACTTTGAACGGTTGCTAAACAAATGGTTGTAACTCGAGGACTACCTCTGTTTGGAGAATGCAGGCAAGCCATTCTTCAAGGGCTTTGCAATGCTTCCCAACAGTTTTGTCCAATGGGAAAGTGCCAAGGGATTTGCTTTTGCCAGCTCATTTCCTGCTTTTTTCACTTCCTGCCTTCCACATTGGATGGCATTCTTACAGTATTTGCATCATGCTGTGGCTTCCTAGGGCATGGCAAGCAGCCCCAAGCAGTTTTTCCAGTGAACACATCCTACAAATGGTTCCCCTTCCTTGTGGGATCTATGGACTGAGTTGCTTATACAGTATATGAGATTGGAATGTGGGTTTGTTTTTAAAAGGTTTTCAGTAGGTGAGTACCTACTGGTTTGATAACTGGCAGGATAAAAAATGAAGGAAAAGACATACCCAGTATGTCTTAGTCTCCTTTCCAGTTGTGCATTTCAATATTTTTTACCACCGGTTTTGTGGGTGTGGCTTGGTGGGTGCGCTTTGCGCACATGCACCAAACACACACTTTGCATAGGTGCTGAGGCTTTCCGACTCACCTCCTGCAGATTGCACTCTCCCTGTCGCTTCAGCAGCTGCTGTGCAGCACTCTGCTGTGCTTCAAAAGCAGGAAATAAAGGTTATTATGGGAGACCGGGCAGGCAGGTGGGTCCAACAGTAGAGTGTCAGAGACAACTGGTTTGGTATCCGCTGCTCATAGGTGCTACTGGCTCGGCCAAACCAGTAGAGTACCACCACTGCTCCTTTCCCTCTAGATCAGGGGTGTCAAACTCACGTCATAACGGTGGTGTCATGTGACGTATCATGACTTTCCCCCCTTTCGCTAAACCAGGTGTGGGCATGGCCAGCGTGTGATGCATTTAGCCCATGGGCGATGAGTTTGATAGCCCTGCTCTAGATTAAAAATATCAAGAGAAAAGAATAAGTGATGCAAGAAATAAATTATTAGCTGGCAAAAGGAGAGAGATAGACAGGGAAGTTTGCTAGAATCAAAGTAATACAATGCTGTGAAAAAATGTATAGCACTCACATGTTCTTCTGAGCCAAGATGATAGCATTTACATCTTCGGAGTTCACCATGCTGAGCACACGGCTGCAGAAGACATCCGAGGCAGTAGGTTCCATCTTAGACAGACACTGAAATCTGCCAAACACCAGAGTGGGAAGATACATGATGAGTAAGAAAACATCCTCTGGGTTTTGAGAGGTGATACAACCTCTCACAACTTGAGAAAAAAAAAAAACGCTTTATATTATCTATAAGAAAGAAACAAAGCATCCTCAAAGAAAATAATACCAGTGAGGAACATAAATTATACAGTGGTGCAAAAGGAGAAGCAGAAAAAGCTCTGCCAGGCCTGCCCCAACCAGATCCCTAGGAAAGAAAGACCCTCGACTACATTGGGATGAAGTGGTAGAGGTTTTTTTTACTGAGGATTAGTAGTTGCAGCAAAATGAAGGCAAGATCTGAGCATTCCTTTACAAAGATACAAAGTTTTGTGGTCTTTCCCCCTGACCGGTCCATCAGTGTACAATGACATCCCGGCTTGATGTTTTGGGAACTGCTTTAATAGGTGCATCTCAGAGAGGCTTCACATTCTTTTCCAGGTCAGGTGTCCTTGAGGCAGTGGAATGTGGCCTCTTGGCACCTCTGGTTCCTGTCAATGTCCTCCCTCCCCACCTTATACTCCTCTTCACATCACCCTGCACAACTTTCTTAGCTTCCCCTGCCCCCTCCCTCTATTCATGCCAGGATGACAGCAAACTTAGCAAAGATGGCAGAGTTGACAAGCCCTTTCCCAGATACTGGCTTAATCACCAACTCTTCAAGAACTCACATTTTTTTCCATGCCATAAATAAATGTATTAATGTAGGACCTTATGAGGAAAATGTCAGTGGGAAAAGTGTGCATACTTGTTCCCCACCTCTTGCCTCCAAGGGTGAGAAAAGCAAATGCTGCTGTCCAGACTGGCCCACCAGACCCATGAGATTTTGATATTGTGGCGAGTAGGAAGCTCATTTCCCACAATCAGTTAGAACATTGGATCTTTGAAATATTTTCTATCTCCCCAAGCTGTCCTTTTAAAAACCATTCCTCTGTTTAGTACAGGAAAAAAAACCCACCCCCATTAAAGCATCCACAATATATGACTGTCCCAGCCTTTGTTTCAATTCCTCAGTGAAAGGGTGGCCAGATCACCTCTGGGTAAATGGCTCCACTGTTGAACTGTTCTCTCTGTTCATAATATTTCCCCAAGATTCACTTGGAGTCCTGCTTTCTGCAATGTAAAGCTATTATTTGTTTGCTTATTCATTTATTTATCCAATTTCTATAGCCACCCAACTCAACCAAGCGACTCCAGGTAGCTTACAGTTCTAAATTGTTGCCTGGCCTGTGTTCTGGGACAAGGGAAAAACAGTGACATTCTTAGAATCCCCGAACTCAAAGGAATCCGTTTGGCTACGAAGTCCCTTAGTACAGGAATCCAAATGAAAACATCCATAGCAGATAGCTATGACTTACGACCATAATTGGGACTGGAATTTCTGTTGTTAAGCAAGGCAGTCAAATAAGTTGTGCCTAATTTTGCAATCTATTTTGCCACAGTGGTTAGATGAATCACTGCAGCTGTTAAGCAAAACATGTAGTTGTTAAGTGAATCCACTTAACATTGGCTTTGGTTGTTGAAAGACAGCTGGAAAGATTGCAAATGGCAATCAATGACTTCAAGATGCTTATAACTGTCATAAATACATGCTGGTTGCCAAGAGCTTAAATTTATATGATTGGGGATGCTGCGAACTTTGTATGCGCGAGATCCAGTCATAAATCACTGTTTTCAATGACACTGTAACTTTGAATGGCTGCTAAATGAATAGTTGTAAGTCAAGGACTACCTGTACTTAGTCTGGGCCTTAATGCATCCAATGAAGGCCAGCCCACCTTCTGACTGGGTATTGATACCATTACCAAGTTAATACCAATAGTCATAGGTGCCTTGGTGTAATCCCAAAACAACTGGATTGCTGGGGGCAATATGCTGATTCAGTTTAGAGTGGGCTGCAAAGCACTATGAAGCAGGATATAAATCTAAGTACAATTACTATTGCTATCATCACTATTGATACATTCCTCGTCAGTCAATTGCAAAAGGCAGCTTTACTCGGAAGAACTTATACACTGCAATAATATCTGTAACACCATCAAACATCCACACCTGCCTATTCCAAGTCCTTGGGAAATACTCGACAGGCAGACCAAGATGCCAAATCCAGTCTGAACATGTAGCTGTCTGTTTGACCAACTATAATTTACCGAAAAGCTACTTGACTGGGTTACTAACCAAATCCATTTCCTGGATTCATATAATACACTGAATTATGATATTTGCCAAATCGGGTAGCTTTGTAGCAGATTTAACCATATCTTACAGACAAAGGCACAATGCTGTCAGCGGATTTAGAAGACCTTCTCTCGAACACAACTGTGGGAGTTGAGTGGGATCATCACTGGAAGCCTTCAAGAAGACAGACTGCCATCTGTCAAAAAGTGTAGGGTCTGCTGGGTGGGTGGGGGGTTAGACGAGATGACCTACAAGGTCCCTTCCAACAGTTTAACAATCTGTTAAACTACATTTATTATACGCCACCCAACTCCCAGCAACTCTGATTTTTATTCTTCAGGAGTCTTTGCAATATTCAATCAAAATCTCCCTTTTTGCAACACATAAGTCGGACCATATCCCAAGCTTTTTTTAAGGGCAGCATGTCTCAACTTTAGCCAAGTCGATGATGGGCGGACTTCCACTCCCAGAATTCCCCAGCCAAGCATGGAGTTGGAAGTCCACTTACCGTCAACTTTGCTGAGCTTGAGAAACGCTGCCCCAGAGCCATGGGACACCAGACCTCCCAGTTCCCACCAGTAGGTGCAACCTCTCGCCGGCGCTTGTGCGCGAGAGTGGGAAGCATAATCCAATTTGCACCTATCCTCTTGGGAATTGTAGTTTACTATACCTAAGTATTACCAGATGTGGGGTGTGTGTGTGTGTGTGTACGCGCAGGTAGGTGTCCTTGCCCCGAGAGCAGGTGTAACCACGCCTATTGTCCCTACCTGTGAAGGACTGAACCAGCCAACGGATCACATGTCGGACGCTTTAAAGGGGATCCGCGGACGGGAGTGGGGCGCGAGCGAGGAGGGAGGGAGACCGAAAAAAAGTTTCCCTTCTTCTCAAACCCACCACCGAGTGTTAACTCCGGCCAGAGACCCAGGGCAGCACGCTCACTTCCGGGTTGGTCTGAGGATCACGTGACGCGCGACCTCGCGAGCATTTTTTGCGTGCCTTACGTTCGAGGGAAACGGAGGAGCCCTTTCAGCCCCGCCCCGCCCCGCCGCGGCTCCGCCCTCCCTCTGTTTTCATTGGACAAAACGTTGCCAGCGGGGACCCGCCCCCAAACACCCAGCTAGGCTGAATTCTGGACGGGGAGATTGAAAGGCCGGGAGGGCCCTTTAAAAAGTGGCAGCGGGCGAAGAGTACCTCTGGGAATGGGCAGAGTGTATTTCTACGTAGACAGCCAGGTAGGCACAACTGGGTCTCGGGGGTTTCTTCCCCTCTTCCCCCACCTTCCATCGAACATGATCTTGCTACGCATGTGCAAAATGCCATTCTGTGCAATGAATTACAGACGCCCAAGATTTGGGAATACAGTACGTAGAATGCATTTCTGGTGGAGCCATGCAGAAAAAAAAACCGTCTTGGTCCGTGCAGGGCTTCTTGGAAGGCTCGGGGAGGGGGTGCAGCAAGATAGCATGAAGCACTCTATAGTTTCTCTGCAGAGGGCAAGGCAAGCCGCAAGGTGTTTTGCCCCAGTAATTCAGAAAAAGGATACCAGATAGCAGGACCGGACGCGTAGAATTAGAAATATGCACGGTGCATGCTTTGTATGCAGTAAACATAACTGCTTTGCAGGGTTTCTGGGCATGTGCAGAATGTAGGCTTTCTTCTCAGGCAGCAAGATGGCTATATCTCTCGTGCAGATCCTTGAAATGTATTCCACCAGCAGTTGGAACTGCCATGGGCATAGCTGTGTTTACTCAAACCAAGGCTTGTTTTTCCAAATAATAAAAGTACTCTGTTGAAGATCTGGTAGGTGCACATGTAAGAATGTCCAGTAGATTTTCTATCAGGAATCTTCTATCAAATCTTGCAATGGGGGGGAGGTCATGCATTATATATAGTCAGCTGTGATTTGGTTAACCAGTAAAGGAGGATATTTGAAAAGAGAGGTCCTTGGTATTCTTTGAGCTTGGTTGGTTTCTTGCAAATGTTTCATTACCCAAAGTAGATAACATCTTCAGGTTTTCAGGATCACCAAGACCAGAGGTTTTGTCTTCCAAGCTTTTGGACTCGTGCTGGAGCCCATTTTCTGGCTAAAGAGAAGTTTCTTGAAGATGGGCTCCTCCTGCAGGAGTCTTGGTGACTGATCCAGATCAAATCCTGCAACATTATCCTGGGACATGTATATTCACATTCATTTGTGATCATCACAATTTGGGCAATAGGACGCCATATGTACAATAAATCTGCATTGTGACAGATGTGTCACATACATGCAAATGTGTAAATCCAGCTGCCATGTCATTTATTACCTCTGGCCTTCAACGAACTGTCTTCTTTCACTATCTCCTTTAAAAAAGAGCCTTCTTACTGATGATGCCTAGTTCTGGAATGTTCTCCCTAAATACATTTGCTTGGTGACTAATTCATTGCCTTTGCAGTGACAAGACTCTTTATTTTCCTGAGTTTTTAAAATACAATGTTTATTTTATATTATGCCACTATTAAAATTCCTAGCTTTGGAGAAGATTGGGTTGTTGTTGCTTTTTTTGGTGTGCATGCTTTTATTTTAACTAGTTATTTTTGCAACCCTTTCCTGGGAATATCACTGAAGTATGTCCTAGAAATATTGAAGTATAAAAATGCTTACAATAAATAAATATAGTGAGATTCAGAGTTCCTCTGTTCTATTGGCAGTAATCATTGCAGTTTTGTGACATTTTTCTTCCCACATGAGAGGAAGAGAGGAAGATTGGACAGTATTTGATCATTTCCAAATGCTTGTTTTGGGCTAACAAATTCATGTATGTATTTCTAAATTTACACAGTAGGAATAGTCATAGAGTTGGACTCTGTTAACAGTTAATGCTTAACTTTGTGCTGACTAATCCTGAGGGTGCATTCTGGAAGGCTAGCTAGGTGCTGAAATATTTCCTTTCAAGAACAGAACAAAAATTAATCTTATCAAGTATAGTCCCCTAAGGCATGAAAACAATAATCTCCCTTCTCTTCAAATAGCTATTCTTGAAAGTAAGATATCTCTGGAAAGACTCCATTGGTATTAATTTAAAATAAAGTTTGGGTTGCTAGAGATATTTAGAGTTTAATTTGGAATTATGTGATTTATCATTTTTTTCATTTTGTATAAGATTTTTCCCACTGTTTTGAAAGTTAATTATTAAAGGCATCTTTGGTTTAGGATATAAAAATAACTCAAGAATGTTTTGATCCAGAAAAGACTGGTTCTGTACTTTCTCTTTTCTTTTTCAAACATGGAATCCTTCTGCTTGGGCGGAGGGTTGGACTAGATGACCTACAAGGTCCCTTCCAACTCTGATTATCTGTTAAATCTTGCCTATTTGTCCAGATTTGGCTAGAATTTGTTCTGTATGCAAAGTGGGTTACTCCAAAACATGCAAATCTGATTGGTCAACTAAAGTAAGCATTGGATTGGTTCACTAAGAACCAATCCAAATAAAGTGAAAAAGGCGGCAAATTCGAACAGCTGCCATTGATTACAAGCCGGCAGGCTAGCCTGTATAAAAGGCTGCCGCAAGTTCGGCCAAACCGTTCCGTTTTACTAACTCCTTTTGAATAAAGACTTTTGTTGTTGGAACCCGGTCTACCTCGTGTTTTTCCGAACAAAACAGAATTCATGATGATGCCTTCACAACAGCCCTGTATGGTAGGAGGATAGGACCATTCCATCAGATCCAACAGGAGAGGTGTGTTAGGGATATTGTCTAGTAAGGAATATCATTTGATGAAGCCCAAGAAGAGACCTTGTACTGGTTTCTATCCTTTTGGGCTTTAAGAAGGGCCTGAAAACATGGCTGTGCTATATGGCACTTGGGGTCTGGTGATAGTGGTCAGGCATGATTATATTAAATGGGTTCTATTGCTTGTAATTGCCTGCTAACTGTGCTTATGTTTTGTGTTTAATAGTGGTTTTAATAGAGTTATATGTTGTTTTTATTTATATTTATATTGTTCTCACAATTGTTTTTAATCACTATGAACTTCTCAGAGCCACATTTCACTATTAATAACAGAACGGTGTTGGAAGGAATCTTGGAGGTCTTCTAGTCTAACCCCTTGCTCAAGTAGGAGATCCTATACCCATAATGGTGAACCTATGGCACATGTGCCACAGGTAGCATGCAGAGCCATTTATGCCAGCATGGAAGCTGCAGGCAAACTTACCTTACTACATATGCATGTGCCTCACAGCTGAGTTTGGGCTGGTTTGAGGTCTTTTTCGGCCTTACAGAGGCCTCTGCAGGCCAAATAGGCCCCTTTCATCACTTCCTGTATACTGGAAGTGACGAAATGAACCTATGTGGCCTGCAGAGGCTCAAAAAAGGCCTCAAACCAGCCGAAAATCAGCTGTGAGGCGCAGTGCGTGTAAGGGGAGGCGGGATTGTGCGCACATGTGCAGGGGGACGCACATTGCCTTCTGGGTGCTGGCACGAAAGTGCACAAGCACCAGCAGCACACAATTTTGGGCACAGGAGCCCCAAAAAGTTAGTCATCACTGCCCTATACCATTCCAGGCAAGTATCTTCCAGTTTTTTCTTAAAAGCCTCGAATGATGGAGCACCCACAGCTTCTGAAGGCAAGCTGTTTCATTGGTTAATTGTTCTCCCTGCCAGGAAATTTCTTCTTGGTTCTAAGTTGCTTCTCTCCTTGATTAATTTCCACCCATGGCTTCTTGTCCTACCTTCAAGTGCTTTGGAAAATAGCTTGACTCCCTCTTCTTTGTAGCAGTCTTCTGAAATACGACTTCAGCAACAGAGTGGTCAATGGCTGGAACACTCTAACTGACTCTGTGGTTTCTTCCCCAAACCCCAAAAACTTTAACCTTAGACTGTCTACTATCTCACCCTTTCCTAAGAGGTCTGCAGGGAGCGTGCATAAGTGTACCAACGTGCCTACCGTCCCTGTCTTATTGTTTCTTTTATATTTTTTTACTTTTCTTATATGTATCAATGTATTCATAACTATGTTTTTACTTATACCTATTACCTTGTAAGAAATTGACAAAATAAATAAAATAAATGAATTAATTAAATCCCTAGGATATTGGAATACTGCTATCACGTCACTCCTGGTTCTTCTTTTCACTAATCTAGACATACCTAATTCCTGCAACCATTTTAGGTATCTTTTAGCCTCCATGTGAGATGGGTGGCTATACAAATTGAATACATAAATTATACATTCCTATAATTCATCTAGTTTTCAGAAGACCTAAAGCTGCAACTGAAAAAGAAATCTATCCCTGCCCTTCATTATCCTTTCCCCTTTCCATTTCCTAAAACTGTTAAAATTGTAAGTTGAGTGGCTTTGACTTATTTAGTTCAGTGTTTCTTCCATCCTACTTTTCTGGGGAATGGATTCTGAAGTGGTGATGATAAACACACTTGTAAATAAAACAAAAATGCACTTAAATCAGAAACAACAACAACAAAAAAGAATGTATTACAGATTCCAGCTGAATAATACAAAAATCAAAGACGAAAACAAAATATTGAACCCGGAGCTTAAAAATATCAATGCTTTAGCAAATTTTCCCCACTTCTTCTCGTGCTTTGATCTGACCAAGGTAGGATTCTGATAAAACAACGAACTTTTCCCTAAAATTTTCTAGTTTTACTATGTTCCTGTTCCTGTCCCTTTAATAGGCGTAGGTGGCAGAAGGAATGGGAGGCTGTGACTTTCAGTCTTTGAGTAACAGCTGGGAAGGCCAATAGCATTTATTTCCTGTGTGGGCATTGGAAGCACTCTGGGGAACTGAGGGGGCGGGTCTGAAACTGGATAATTCCCGAGTCCTGGTGAGTGTCCTGAAAAGGGGGGGCAGAGAGAGAGAGAAATGCTATAAGAACATCAGAATTAATGCAGAGCTTGGGTGGAGGTGCCAAGTGACACTAGCAGCTGCTTAGATTTTGCAAACTGTAAAGACCAGTCCTGTTTTCCTTCCCCTGCTCCCACTTTTAAACTTTCAGGTCGTTTCAGGGTGGGGGGGGCTAAGGCTGATTTTCTTGTGTTGAAACTATCTTTAACCATCTTTCTATGCATTTTGGAGACAGTCAGAGAAGAACATTTGTAGCTGGCATGAGGCACGCATAATTTAACTTTTTCCTCCTTTGGGTTAAAATCTGACCCCAGGGGGTAGGCCACAAAAAAACTTGTGGGTTGTTATTTAAGGCCAGCCCCTGTTGTTTCCTTTCAGCTTTGTCCCC
>BHFT01014873.1:38596-77139 GCA_004320025.1 Laticauda laticaudata | reverse complement strand
CCCCCCCCCCCCCCCCCGGAAGCTTTTTTCTTTTGTTTTTAGATTCATACTTTTTCTCTTCTTTGGTGTGAGAGCCTGCCTTTTTCTCCCTCCCCATTACATGGATTGTTAAGACAAACAAACACAAACGTTGTGGTGTGGTTGGTCAGAGTGGACGAAAAGTCCAGTTGGTTTAGCTGGTCCCTGCAAAGCTCACTTTCCCCATGTTTGAAGATGGTGTAAGAGATTTCTTAGTTGTTTCGGCAAAAAAACAGCAACCAGCTTGCACAGCACCTTTTTTGACTCGCAAATTGTGTTAAAAGGCACCTTCGTGTTATGAGCTGCAGCTCACTTCAGACCTAGGTGATGAAAGCCAATATTTTTAATAAAAGGTGCGATTTGGACACGGTGCTACCAAACTCCTCGGGTTTTTTTGTCCCGTCCCCTAACATGGCTGTCCTACAGTCTACAACAGGGGTCTCCAAACTTGGCATCTTTAAGATTTGTAGACTTCAACTCCAGAGTCTACAAACAGAGCCAGCTGGAGAAATCTGGGAGTTGAAGTCCACAGGTCTTAAAGCTGCCAAGGTTGGAGACCCCTCTGGTCTACAACAAGAAACAGTGGAGGTTTTGGGCTGCAGCAGTTTTAATACAAGTAGTCCTCGGCTTGCAACCACAACTGAGCCCAAAATTTCTGTTAAATGATAGATGTTAAGTGAATTTTGCCCTATTTGATGGCTTTTCCTGCCATAGTTGTTAAGGGAACCGCTGTAGTTTTTAAGTTAGTAATACAGTCGTTAAGTGATTCAGGCTTCCCCATTGATCACATGTAATCAATCAATCATTGACCCTAAGTGATCACATGGCCCCAGGACATTGCAACTATCATGTGATAACTGTAAGTGAAAAATGGTCATAAGCCACTTTTTTTTCAGTGCTACTGTAACTTTGAACAGTCACTAAACAAAAAGGTTTGTCAGTCGAGAACTACCTGTATTGGTATTACAGATTTTGATTTCAATAAGACTTTTCAGTGCTGAATTTGTACCCCTTCAGATGATTTCACTGCTGTGTGGCCTCTGACATGAGCCCCACTTCCCTGTGGGGATTTAGTGCTGGCTAGTGCAACCTAGTTTGTAGATTTTTTTTGCAACTTTTCCCTAAGGCTTGGGGAGGCTTGGATTCATGAGCATTTACTTCACAGTCAGCCTGCATCTGGATCTAGCTCTTAACCCATTGTGCGCTTTGTGTAATGCACAAGTATGAATATAGGGTTTTAAAAAATAAGATCATATTAAATGACAAGGTAAAATGTAACTGAGCCAGTGAGAGTATGCAAAGTGCTAATTCATACAATACAAGGTGAGTTTCTGAAATTGCTCTCTTTGTTTAAAAATGTACAATTATAGTCCCAGAAGTGCAGAGACTGCAAATTGTAATTCTTAAAGTGAAATGTCTATGGAGATTCTCAATTATCCAGGTCATGGCTGTCTCAAGGGTGCTTTTCCAAAAGGCAACTGGATTTTCTTGTGCTTTTGTTTTTCTCTTTGAAAACATTTTGCTTCTCATCTAAGAAGCTTCTTCAGTTCTAACTTAATGTAAAAGAAGGGAAAAATTATTATATGGATGGAATGGGAGTGATTATATTCATTCTTTTTAATACTTCTGTGGTGATTAATTTTACATGCAATGGATTTCATAGTCAAGGGCCTGTTGAGATAAGTCTGGCTGTTGTCCAAACAATTTGTCTGCATTTTGTCTGCTATCCTTCATAACCCTTGAACCACAATGAGGAACTAAGTTTCAACACATATGGAGGCCAACAAGATAGGGAAAGGACAGGGAACACATTGATTAGATGAGGCCATTTTGTGAGTTTCTCCATGGCAGAAAGTTTGATTTAACTGAATGATTTTCTTGACTAGTTTGACAGTGATACCTCCCATGCAGCTTTTTTTTTTTAATGTGATACCATACTTCTTTTGTTGGCCCCCAAAGAGTCCTTAAAATCAGGTGGCATTCTTCTGCCTTTTAAAACTACAGTATTTTGCAAGTTTCTAATCCTCATGATACCACAGCAAAATCATGTACTGGATTTAAATGTTTTGTCTTTTCCTGGAAAATGATACTACTCATCACAAATGAAAGGCGACTTACCATCTTACTTGTTTTTTTCTCCTTTGCCTAGAAAAAAATGAAGGTCCTGTCTGGCAGGTTTTATCCTGTTCTTAAGCAACTAGCTCTGTTGCTTCTCATATTAATTATTTCTCACAACTTGCTGATCAGGGATAAGCAAGTAATAATTGTATAAAACCAACCATTAGATGTTAAATAGGCTTCCATAAAACCAATAAGTCTATAATGTTTGTCCATTTATCCTTATTGTGTGTTTAATGAAGCTGTGGTTCATATACAGGGTGGTTTTATGGAGCTGTAATAGGTGCCAAGGAGTTCCCTGATCTTTTTTTGTCACCTGTTACTTGTAATTTAGAAATTCTTCTGTCTCAAGATTGTCAAAACCAAAGTATTTTGTGGCTATTGATACATCTCTCCTTTGTTCTTCAAGCCACATAGTTACTGTACCATGACTGAGTACTGTAGCAGGGAGTTCCAGAAGCTTAATAACATGTTGGGAAAACACTTCCTGTTGTTTGCAGCCTAAATCCTGTTGACACTGGAGTTTTCATGGCCAAGGTGATGGAAGAATAGCTTGGAGGATTTCTCACTGGGGTGAGCTGGAAGGAATCTCTGTATTTGTGTCTGAATATAGATTTCATAGATATGTGCCTCATGGTGGATTTGTGGAGCCAGTGATAAGTCTGGGAAATTTGTTTAGTAGAATTTAGTAGAATTTTATTTATTTAGCACTAAATAAATTCCCTGGAATCCCTGGGAATTTATTTAGTAGCCTTTTAACCTGCCTTTCATATAGTAGGTCCAGGAAGCATACATTTTATGCTCCCTCCTACTTTTTCCCACAACGACTCTGTGAAGTAGGTTCGGGTTAGTTAATAAGTGGGCCAGAATCATCTAAGGAGTTTCAGTGACTGGGGTGGGTGTGATTTCAATGTAGTTCTCCTCAATACAGCACATTAACTATTAGAAGCAGTATCGGGCAAAACATGAAATATTAAATTATGTTAAATTAACATGACAAACTGAAACACCTCTTTATGGGAATCCCAGTTTGTGGTGCTGGAAACTCTGCTTTGTATTGGCTAGAAACATAAGTACCACTTCCCTCTCAAAATGTGCTTGCTCTTAACCTACCCTACCTGCAGTGCCATTATGAATTAATACTTGATAAAATGAGGACAAAGGATAAAGATCTCATAAATGTAAAAACTACAGATATTTTTCAACTTGTTAAACCAGTCAGTGGCAAAAAATCTGCTCCATCTATGTAGATCTAGAGATAAGATAGCTGACTATTGGTGGTTTTCAAATCCTCACATATTTGAGGCTAAGTTACAAGAACTTGGTGACCATGTTCCCTACTGGTGAGAAGTTAAATGAGGAACTGAGCCTTTTAAAATCCATTTTGGACCGTCTTCTTAAAGTTGATTTCAGACTACAGTTGGAGGAACAGCATGCTAAGAAAATGGATAGTCAAAGTCATGTTTTGATATGTTTTAAAATGGCTTTATCAATTATCAATTTCAGAAGAAATCAAGATGCATATGGTTTTTCAAACTATAATTACTGTATGTAACTGCAACAAAGATGGCGTCTTTCATCTTTTTTTTTTTTAACTTCCTAGCATCAATACTCATTGTCTGAAATGTGTGTGTGTGGGGAGAGGAATCTTGTATTTCCTGAATCTGAAACTTGAAATGTTTCAAATGGGATTATGATTACCTATTGTGTTTAGAGAACATCCTGGAGTTGTATCCTGGTCTTTGACTTATGAACATTTCAACTTACAGTGGATACTTATGACCCAAACTCAAAGTTCCAACAGTTGGTGGGGAGGGTGTTCCCCCCCCACAGTCACATGACTGAACTACCAGGCCACATTTGTAGTTGTTTGCAGCACCCTGTGGCCATACGAATGTGCTTTAGAACAATTTTGTTGAAAATCAGAAGTTACTTCTGATTTTCGCCAAAACTGCACCCATGGCAAGTCACTGTTTCCCTTAATGTCTGCAGTGTTTGCTTAACAACTACCACAAAAAGTTTGTAAAATTGGATGGGTGCCTCGGGGAAACCTTCTGGGAGGCTTTTTTTGCCCGGAAAGGTGAAAAACGGAATGCAGAGGGGATGCGCAGCACCCCCCTGTGCTCCGTTTTTGGGCCCCCTGGGCCTTAGGGAAGCCTTCTGGTGGGGTGTTTTTGCTCCCAGGAAGCTTCCCTGGGGCCAAGGAAGGCAAAAATGGAGCATTGGGGGGCACAGCATGCCCGTTTTTGTGTCCTGGGCCTCAGGGAAGCCTCCTGGATAAAGCAGTAAGACAGCAAGGGAGATCCCGGCACAACTGATAATCGGAACAGCTGATCGTCAGGGAGGGGAAAGAAATACCTTAAGGAATGTCTGGGCAGGGAAGAACAGCAGTCAGAGATGTCGGGCATGTGTGTGATGTTGTGCGATAAGGACTGAGTGGGCAGGGAGGGCCGAGCCCGGCTGAGATGAGCAGGACCAGCCAGGGGTACAATTTGCTGGTACTCCGAACTGCGCAGAATCATAACAACCGGTTCTAAGGAACCGGTTCTATGAACTGGTAGAATCCTACCCCTGGATGGGTCACATTTTATGAAGATCATGACTTTGATAGGCAGGCTCCATCATGATTGTAAATTAAAGACTATCTGTATCTTTAACACATCTGTTTAAAAAAACTTCTGGATTTGGGGAAGTTGTTCTTCCAACTTCCAACAAAGTTAGGAAATTTTCTGCAAAAACATTTCTCTGGTGGAAAATAATTTCACTTGAAGGAATTCTTCAGTTTTACAAAATTAGTGCTATAGCACAATAAAGGAACAGTTGGAATGGATGATATTCTCTTCTAGGCAACTGGGACTGACTTTTTTCAGATCTTCCCTAAAAATGTGAGATTCCTGACATGCTCAGTGTTTCAGTCTGAAATTAGCATGTTAATATTTCAGCACCTTTATTTATTTGCCCGAATGAAGTCTGATTTCCTTTAAATTTAGTATCATATATAAGTAAAGCATTAATTCTGTTTTGGTTTAACAAGCAACTTTGACTGGATTCATCTGTGGTTGTTTTGGGGTAGATATTCCTAGGACCAAAGCCCACTGTTTTTTGTTTGATATTCCCACATATCAATGCTTATTGACTGGGTTTTTCAAACTTTAAGATATGTAGACCAACTCCAAGAATTCATGCTGGCTGGAGAATTCTGGGAGTTGAAGTCCACACACCGTATAAATTGCCAAGATTGAAAAACACTGAAATAGGCCCATTGCAATGATATAAAATTGTATATAAAATTAATGTAAAATAATGAAAAGTTGACATAGTGGGTACATGTGTACACATACAAAATACTGAAATATAAGCCAAGTAAAGATAACTTTGTCAAATCTCTGTTTGGGTCATGAAATCTTTTGTGGTTTTCTTGGCTTTCATCATTCATTCTCTCTTATTTTGTGTTTTGAATGGATGAAATGTGCAAAATACATCCCATAAAAACTAACTGGCAACAGATTTAGAGTTCAGAGGAGTTACTGAGGTCACTGTAATTTCAATTCCCTCGGGATAATTGTAAGATGTTTATTTTTCCCTAGAGTGATGAGGGAGAAAGCAGAGAAAATATATTGTGTTAGTATAAAGCTTCTACGACAGTATACAATGTTGTTTCTAGTGTTAGTAATTTCAGTATCTCTAACAATTGAAGTTTGATTTTAATCATTTGTTTGGATACACCAGCAGTTATCAAATTGTTCAGATTTTAAGGAATGTTTGCCTTGAAGCTTAATCTTTACTACGTTTTCTATATAGGTTTTGAAACTGTTTAAAACCTTTCCTTTCCTCTTTCCTTTCCTTTTCTTTCCTTTCCCTCTTCCTGTCTGCCTCCCTCCCTCTCATCTATATTGGAGTATGATAGCCATAAGGCTGTAAGAATGATATTAAAACCATGCTATAGATAGAAACACACAGGGCGATTACTGTAGCATCACTGCCCATTGTCCTCCCTTTTTTGACAGCTTTCAGATTGCAACTGTTTTGGCTTGCATTCTTATCATTATTTTATATGCAGAAATACAGTAAATATTACGCTGCTGCTGTGCTCTTTGTTCACACGAGTAAAGAGTATTCAGTTTGTTACCTCACATATGGGCCAAATAGCACATTGGAAAGATATCTGTAATGGAATTTGCGTCATGGCAGGGATGGGTAGCTTGTCAAAGGAGTTTCTTAGCTTGTGAAACTCCAGGTCACAAGATGTGGCAATAAGTGCTGGTTGATACAATATGTAATAGTTACCTTGAGGTAAAATGGGTGGCCTATCAATGTAATTAATTAATTACAGTAATAAGGATGAGTGAATTTCACAGAACAGGAGCTACAGTAGGTGCATAATGGCTAAATGAACCATAATGGCTAAATGAACATTTCAGTCCCTGTATCATTCTGTCTGCAGGAGAACAACTGCGTGTGAAGGTGGTTTTTTCCTTATCTCTGGGGCCAGGCAAATTTTTGGGTAGTTGATTGATCACATTGAATGAAATTCCTCTCTATCTGAGGATTGTTAGACACACACATAAAATTTTCAGTTGCAAAGCAAAGGGTTGCCTTTTCTTCTTATATTCTTAATTACAGTAGTTTCCTGAGTGATTTTCAACCTTTTGGATTAATGTTTTAATTAATAGCATTAATATTTTAAAATCTTCTCATTGAATGTTCATTGTTCTCATTAAATGAACATTATTATTATTTTGTTAGTTGTTTGCTTGGGTGCCTCTTTTTTGGGGGTGGGGGAGAAGAAAGAAAACATATTTTATATAAAATAAAAATTTTCTGCAGTGTAGATTCCCTGAAACGCAAAAGAGGATGTTGAGCTGATAATCCAGTAGAGCTGTTCTTCATTCAGATTCCTTTTAGAAAATTCCTGGACTTTGTGGCATATGTTTTGAATAGCTATTGGCATTTATATTTTATTTCATTCATAAGTAAAGGAAGGATTGATAGAAGAGAATATTTGTAGCTCAGGACTGAACTGTGTGGTCCTTGGTGCTCTCCGAGCTTGGTGGCTTTCTGGCAGATGTTTCATTACCAAACTAGGTAACGCCATCAGCGCACCGATGGTGTCACCTGATTTGGTAATGAAACATCTGCAAGAAAACAACCAAGCTCAGCACCAAGGAGCCCAAAAGGGAGGGAATTATCCATGCACGCTCGGAATGGGAGGTGGATTTCCTGGAACTGGAGCAAAGAGTAAACAAAATCAGGGCTGGGTGTCCTCTTCAGAGGTGGTATTCTGACCAGTTCTGAAGAACCAGCAAATCCCACCTCTGACTGGCCCCGCCCTCATCTATTCTCCGCCTCCCAAATCCCACCTGATTGGCTGGGTCTTCTTTGGTTGCCCTGTACAGGAAAATGGAGCTGGAAAGCAGGTTAGTGGGGTGGGGAGGGAATGGGGATTTTGCAGTAACCTTCCCCTGGAGTGGGGTGGGAATGGAGATTTTGGAGCATCCTTCTCCTGCCATGGCCACCAAGCCACGCCTACCAAGTCACACCCACAGAACCGGTAGTAAAAAAAATTGAATCTCCACCGCTGGTCTTCTTGACTTCCTTCTCTGTCCCATCTTCTACTTCTTGCAGCTCAGCTGATAAGTTGCGCGCCAGCGCCATGGCTTCTGGAGGGGAAGACCTAGATGACTGGGCAGGCACCAGTCTGGTCGACCTGACCTCATCTGAACTGGCAGCCACCCAGGCTTCCATGATTGACAATGGGGAAGATTTTGAAGTCCTGGATAGTGCCGATGACGGGGATTTAAGTGGTCTCCCACCGCTGGAGGATGTCCCAACTAGCTCTGCCAAAAGAGACAACCAAGAAACCAAGGTGGAACATCCGGCTAAGGAAGAGTCCGAGGAGAGCCAGGAATGGCTTGATGTTTTAGGTAGGAGCCGTAGTTTTTGTCCACCTCTCTACTGCTTTTCTCGCTACCGCCCACATTCCCTGAGTTTCTCTTTTCCAGGTGATGGGGAAGAACTGTCACTGCATTTATGGCCCATCTTTATTCACATGCACACCCCACATCATCTGGCATGCAGAGGTGGTATTCAGCCAGTTCTGACAAGTTCTGGAGAACCGGTAGTGGAAATTTTGAGTACTTCGGAGAACTGGCAAATACCCCCTCTGGCTAGCCCCCTATTCTCTGCCTCCTAAGTTCCAGCTGATCGGCTGGGTCTTCTTTTGTTGCCTTGCACAGGAGAACGGAACTGGAAATCAGGTTAGTGGGATGGGGAGGGAATGGGGATTTTACAGTATCCTTCCCTTGGAGTGTGATGGAAATGGAGATTTTACAGTATCCTTTCCCTGCCTTACCCACCAAGCCACACCCACAGAACTGGTAGTAACTTTTTTTAAATTTTTATTGGTTTTTAAAACAAATATAAACAAACAAAACATGAAAACATCAAGTCATCTTCCATATATGTACATACAGTGTGCCGTTTGGTTTACAAATTGTTTTAGTCCTTCCATTTCATAGTCTTCAATTATAATTACATTGTATTATAATCTTGTATTTTCAATCAAATATTAAATACATTAATATCATTATTAATCAATCATTTGACTGTATTTTTATTCATTCATGTTTTACAAAATGATCATATTTTAATTAATTTGTTTTATGACAATTCATGTTATCATCCCAGATCTATCCTAGAATCATTTTGTAGATATAATAAGAAAAGAATACATCTTTATATATTTATTATTTTCGAAAAGTTTCCATATTTCATTACTATATTTTATTGTCTAATCATTGATAGAATAGATCCCAAACTTTATAAAATTGTTTAGCATCTTGTTCTCTAATTTCAAATTTCAAACTACTCATTTCAGCACATTCCAATATTTTCTTAATGATTTCCTCCCATGATGGTATTTTCTCATTTTTCCAGTTTTTAGCAAATACAATCCTAGCCGCTGTTAATACATTTACAATCAGGTATTTCAAGTCTTTACTAGTACACTAAAAGAGAATAATTATGTCAAACTTAAACAGCAGATAGTGCTAGATTTGGTGAAATGGCAAAATTTACACTGTCATTAATAGGGAGAATATCAACAATCAAGATTGTTGCAGTTGTTAAGCAAGGCAATGCTTCGCTATGGGCCGCTTTTGCTGAAAATCAGAAATAAATGCTGTTTTTCAGCAAAAACCTTTGTAAAATGTGATCATGGGATGATGGGATGCTACAAAAAGCCGTAGTATGCAGTCACGTAACTTCAGGATGGGGGTACCACCATTTTGAACTTTGGAGCCATCTTCTAAGTACCCTCAGGGAGGTCCATTGTTGCTTTGAACTGTTGTTAAGGGGCTGGTTGTAAATTGAGGACTGGGGCAGGTACCTCTAGGTTGGTATCAAGCTCCTTCCTTGCGGATGGGATGGGATTCAGAATTCTCAAACTAGGTATCGCGGGGCTTATAGTCTTTATTAAGGGCGCCTTTCTGTTCCACATATTTGTAGTCCTCAACTTACAATCATTCATTTAGTGACCGCTCAAAAGTCATACCAGCACTCAAAAAAGTGTCTGACAACTGCTCCTTGCACTTATGACCGTCACAACATCTCCACAATCATGTGATCAAAATTTGGGAGCTTTGTGTTTCGGATGGTTGCAGCATTCTGTGGTCATGTGATCACTATTTGCCACCTTCTCAGCTGGCTTCTGACAAGCAAAGCCGGTGGGGAAAGCTGGGTTCACTGAACAACTAGGGTCGTTTAACTGCAGTGATTCGCTTAACAACCATGGCAAAACCCCCAGAGATTAGAATGGCCCCCACTCTCATTCTCTTCCGGAAGACGCTGAAAACCTAGTTGTCAACTAAAAAGATACTTCTTTCATCTTTTTAGCTGCTCGGAAAAGGGAGTGGGGGAAAACAAGGCATTCCTTAAATGCCTAGATAAGGTAGCCCAAAGTTGTCGGAGCATAAGAAGGTTATTGTAGAGCATGATGGATGACTCTTTAAGATGGATATGCCCCATTGGAGAAGTCACATCCAGGGAGTGGGGGGGAAGATCAGGGTCAAGGGGGAAATGTATGATGTAATTTAGTATTGGCTGCACCCAGCTAATCGCCAACATGGCTACTTCTAATAAATCAATTTTCTTTTATCTGAGATGCAGCTCGAGACTTTTAATTTGAATGAGAGTGGATTTGTTGGAGCCCTGACACTGGTTCTGCCAGTGGGCCTGGGGAACTCAGAGCGGGATGGAGCCCATTAAATGGCTCATGTGATCTGCTGTCACCGGGGCAGGGAGTGGGGTGGGGGCGATTTTATTATATTAATTTATTTGGTTGTTCTTACTAGTTTTATTGTTTTAAATGTGGTTTTATACCTTGTAAGCCTTCTTGAGTCACCATGGGTGAGTCGGCGGCAATATAAATCCAATAAATAGATAGATGATAGATAGATGATAGATAGATAGATAGATAGATAGATAGATAGATAGATAGATAGATAGATAGATAGATAGATTGTTGTAAAATGGGGCAGGGCTCACTTAGCAACCAAAATACTGGTCTCAGTTCGGGTTATAAGTCGAGAGCTACCTGTAGCTCTTAAGTCGGGGCATTCTAACAACTTACTCCTCTTAATCCCATCTCCAGGGAATGGCTTACTGAAGAAGAAAGTCATCTTACCAGGCCAAGGTCAGGAGAGCCGGCCAGTCAAGGGCCAGGATGTGTCTATCCGGTTTAAAGCAACGCTGGAAGATGGGACGGTGGTGGAGGAGGACCCCAGGCTCACCTTTACTCTGGGGGATTGTGATGGCATCCAGGTGCATGTCTGTCCTGGTCTGTCATTGTTGTGACTAGCAATAGGCACTCCCATCATCTCTCTGACCATGGGAGAAAAAAAAATGAGGACTAGAAACTTGTTTCCATGTGATTAGATATTTAAAAGGGATCAGCAGTTAGACTCGTGTAGCTTGTCCACTGCAAAGCGGACAGCCCGGGTTTGAGACCCGAGGGCTGACGGGGTGAGCTCCTGTTCCTTGCTCCAGCTCCTGCCCACCTAGCAGTTTGAAAGCATGCAAATGTGAGTAGATAAATGGGTAGCACTTTGGTGGGAAGGTAACAGCGTTCCGTGCGCCTTGGTGTGTAGCCATGCTGGTCACATGATCACGGAAATGGTCTTCAGACAATGCTGATTCCCTCGGCTAAGAAATGGAGATAAGCACTGCCCTCTAGAGTTGGACATGATACAGAAAACCTTTACCTTTAGATATTTAAGGGCAATCCAGAGAGAATGGCAGGTTGGCTTATATCTGTTTGGAAAAGTTATCCTCATTGACACTTTTACTGTACAGCCTTTAGTCAAAGGACTGGAGCTCCATCCTTAGTAATTCTTCTCCTTTTGAGAACAAATTGGTAGCTGGTGTCCTGAATTGTTACAAGCAGCAAGTATACAGGGACCAAGGGAAAACATCTAACTGGCTGATAGATACTGTAAGCACCAAGTCTTTAGCTCAGTGTTACTCAACCCTGGCAACTTTTAAGTTGTGTGGACTTCAACTCCCAGAATTCCCCAACCAGCTGTTTTGACCCAGGTATCGTTCAAATTAAGAAAACACAAACTGTGTGTAATAGCAGACCTTTTTTTAATGCAACACTGGGAATTCTTTGCATTCCCAGCCAAAACACAATCATCTGAGATAAGAGCATGCCTTTCAGGGCTGTAAAAGGCTGCCAAGAAACAGAAGTCTAATTACTGAGAAGTATCAACTGACAATAGTTCCAGCAAAGACAAACCAGAGTTTGCAGGGCTTCAATGAGGAATCAGAGTCTGATGAACTTCTTTGCTTCCTGCAAAGAGCACAGTCCCGAGGGCTGACTTTTATCCCTTATGGGAGGGGCAATCACCTCCCAGCCTTATTCTTGAGTCACCCCTGCTGCTTCAGCTGCTCACTCCTTCCAGCAGCCCTGCACACGTGAACTGGGAACAGGCTCCTCGGGGTCCTTTGCTTCGCTGCCACCAGGCTCCAAATGCTTCGAAGGCAGCGCCCCACTCTCAGTCCTGGCCCCATTCCTGCATCAGCTCCAGGACCCTCGTCCAAGTTCTCGCTAGGTTCCCTGACTGGTTCCCTTTCGTCCTCACTGTCGGATACCTCTGCCGTCCGCACCTGCTGCCGGCGAACCACAACCTCAGCCATGGTGGCTGGGGAATTGTGAGAGTTGAAGTCCACACATCTCAAATCTGTCAAGATTGAGAAACATTGTTCTAATGGGGTTTCTGAATGACCATTTGTCTTCCCTGCACAACCTCCTTACTCCCCAAATAATTTCCCTTTTCTCCCCCCCTACCTTCCTCTTCACAGGCCCTGGATCTCTGTGTGCAGCTGATGGACATGGGGGAGACAGCACTCATCACTTCGGATGGGAAATATTGCTTCGGCCCACAGGGGAGGTACATGAGGAAGTGGACAGAAGCCGGGTTGTTGGCAAGGGTGGGCTGATTTAGCAACAGCAGCAGCAGCTATGCTGTCTATTTGGAGGGAGTCTCTCTGAATTTCCAGCTGGTGGACAGAAAATCCAGAAAGAGTGATTGTTCCTTAAACGGTTGGGTTTTTTTCCATTAGCTAAAAGTTGGGCTAGGTGGATCTCTGATCCTCTTGTGTTCTTCTGAAGAGGATGAAATAGATATTCTGCTTATCACCTCATACATAGAAGCAGCCCACTTTGAGAAAACAGAAGCATTAAGAGGCAACAGAGTGGGGTCTTTCTGTGGAATTTCCTAGAGAAACTTTGTTGGACGCAGGTTCTGGGTAACAATCCCCCAGACTTAACCTAGCCCATAATACTTGGATCAGCCCAGCCATGAAGGTTAGAAATGGAGCTTTTGCTGCAGCAACTAACCTATGAAGTATTGGGAAGAAATCCTTCATGGAATTGTCTGTTTGATATCGTATCACAGGGCTTGGAGATCTTCTAGTCCACCCCCCTGCCAAAGGCAGGAGTCCTATCATTTCAGACAAATAGAGATCTTTTCTTGAAGATCTCCAGTGATGGAGCACTTGTAAGCTGTTCCACTGCTTAATAGTTCTCTCCATCAGGAAATTCCTCTTCATTTCCAGGTTGGGAGCTCTCTCTGATGAGCTTGCACCCATTGCTTCTTGCCCTATCTTTAGTGTTACGAACAGTAAATTGATTCCCTTTAAGTATTAGAAACCTGTTTTCCCCCCTCTCCCTTCAGTTTTCTCTTCATTAAGCTAAACATAACTAGTTTCTTTCTGTAGAATTGAGCGTGTAAAGGTCTGCTCAATCCTTTCTAACTAAATTACAATTTCCTATAAAAGTCCAGGATAGGCTTTTTAAATTTATTACTGTCTTTTGCAACTGGAGCCAAAGACTGTTTCTAATTTTGATGAATAAACCAGCATTAAAAATCCAGTTCCCTGCTTTTTGAATTATATATTTAAACCAGCCAGGAAGTTGTCACCAAAGGAAGCATGTCAAGATAGAAGTGACGTGGGAAAGTGAAGAGAAATGCTGGTTTGCTATCCTTCAATAAAGCCTGTGCAGAGATCCAGATTCAAAGAAGAAAATGTGATTCAGAGTGTACATGCCTTGTGTTGTGTGTATGTAGCTCCTGTTGTGAACAGTGGAAAGTAGAAGCAGCCAACGTGGGGAAAGGCATAGCTGCTTTAATGTTCCCAGAAGATAATCTGTCCACATGCTCTGCAACACACATTTTGTGTCTTGAATCCATAAATGTGCACAGTCTTAGGAGATCTATTAATGTGATGGCAAACCTATGGCACGGGTACCACAGGTGGCACACAGAGCCATTGTGTGGGCACATGGGCCCCAGCCAAACTTACCTGCACTGCGCATACGCGTGCCTCCCAGCTGATTTTTGGCCCGTTTGAGGCCATTTTCGCCCTTCTGGAGGCTTGAGGAAAACCTTTGCAGCCTCGGCAGGCCAAAAAACTGGCCTTCCGAAATACCAGAAGTGCTGAAACGGGCCCATTTTCAGGCTCCCAAGGCTCCCGAGGTTTCCCTCAAGCCCCCGGGAGAACGAAAACGGCCTCTCCCGGGCTCCAGAAACTCTCCGGAGGCTGAAAATGGGCACTTCCTGTATTTCCAGAAGGTCCGTTTTTTGGCCTCCTGAGGCTGCAGAGGCTTCCCTTGAGCCTCTGGGAGGACGAAAATCAGCTGGGAGGTAAGCACATGTGCAGTGCAGGTAAGGACGGGGCAGGGTGTTGCTCATGCATGTGCGGGGGGGGGGCAGGGCACATTGCATTGTGGATGCTGATGTACATGCGCTTTTGGCACACCACAACAAAAAGGTTCACCATCACTGGTCTAATACAGTGTTTCTTAACCTTTACAACTTGTGGACTTCCAACTCCCAGAATTCCCCAGCACATTCCCCAATTCCCCAATGTGCTAGGGGATTCTGAGAGTTGAAAGTGCACACAAGTTGCAAAGCTTGAGCAATGCTGGTTTAATTTAGGTTGAAAAAGGTTGCTTTAATATTTAGTGAAAGTAGTGCTCAATGAAAAGGACCATCTTTGGTAACTGAATGTTGCATTAATTGAATCTTGGGTCTGATCTGAATACATCTGTTGATCTCTTCCGAGCAGGAGTCCCGACATTCCTCCCAATGCTTCCTTAACTCTTGAGGTGGAGTTGTTCACAGCCCAGGATGCTCCTGATTTGGAACTCCTTAGCGGGAAAGAGAAAGTCTCACTGGCTAATCGGAAGAGAGAATGTGGCAATTTCCACTACCAGCGAGCAAATTACGTTCTGGCCGCCAACTCCTATGACATTGCTCTCAAGGTCATCAATTCTAATACTAAAGGTACCTGATTCCCTGTCCCATAGGAAACCTGGCTTCTACCCAGAGCTCTGCCTGGAAGAACAATTTGTTTTGTACCAAAGTGTTGCTCAATAGCTGAAAACTAGCAGCTTAATCCTTATTTTTAAAAATGCCTCTTGAACTCTGTAATATGGAGCGGGAGCTAATATAGATACAGGTAGTCCTTGACCTACGACCACAATTGAGCACAAAATTTATGTTGCTAAGTGAGACATTTGTGAAGTGAGTTTTGCCCCATTTTATGACCTGTCATGTCCCTGTTAGAATCTGACTCTGAGGGAGAGGAGGAACAGCTGACAGGGAGTGGGAGTGTGGCTCCAGAGGTTGTTCAGGAAACTGGGGAAGGGCACAGGCCGGCTGGGCATTCAGAGGAAGACCCAGGCCCATTCCTTCTTCATCCTAGGGCAAGCAGGGAGGAGCGGATAAGGGAGAAACATGCATGGCATGGTCTAAGAGGGAAGAAAGGGCCTTGATCCCCTTCATGGGCTGCAACTGTGAGGATTGTTTAAAAGGACAAACTGCACATGGGCCAGTGCTGGAAGCAAAGTCTGAAAATATTTCTAGTTTGTCAGTTCTTATCTGGCGTCCTTCCTCACCCTGGGTGATCACACGACCTCTCTTGCCCCAGTTGTTAAGTGAATCACTGTGGTTGTTAAGTTAGTAACAGAATTGTACAATGAACCTGAGTCCTGCCCCCTGTCCTGAATCATAGCTTTCTCCCAGTCCTCACTCTTGTTTTGTTTCTCTCCCTGCAGTGGATTTCAGTGAGGAAGAAGAGGCAGAGCTGGTGGAAGTAAAGATAAAATGCTTGAATAATTTAGCAGCGTCCCATCTTAAGCTGGACCATTTTGAGGCCGCCCTGCGATCCTGCAATCAAGTGTTGGAGCAACAGCCAGATAACATCAAGGCTCTGTTCCGAAAGGGAAAGGTAACATGGGTTTGGGATCAAGGGTTTTTCAATGAGCTCACGGTCTGAGGAGGATTGGGTGATGGAACTGCCCATCAAAGGACGGCAGCACTTGGCACCTCCTCCCAGGTTGTGTTCCAGTTCAAGCGATCCTTGGCTTAACGGCTGTAATTAACAGAATAACAGAGTTGGAAGGGACCTTGTAGTCCCACCCTAGCAGGAGACCCTACACCATTTCTGGCAAATGGCAGTTCAGTCTCTTCTTGAAAGCCTCCAGTGATGAAACTTCCACAACTTCCAAGGGCAACTTCTGTTCCATGGGTTGATTGTTCTCCCTGTCAGAAAGTTTCTCCTTATTTCCAGGTTGAATCTCTNATTGTTCTCCCTGTCAGAAAGTTTCTCCTTATTTCCAGGTTGAATCTCTCCTGGATCAGTTTCCATCCATTATTCCTAGTCTGGCCTTCGGGTGCTTTAGAAAACAGTTTACCCCCTTCTCTCTGTGGCAGCCCCTCAGATATTGGAAGACTGCTATCATGTCTCCCCTGGTCCTTCTCTTCACTAAACTAGCCATGTCCAGTTCCTGCAATTGTTCTTCGTATGTTTTAGCCTCCAGTCCCCTAGTCATCTTGGTTGCTCTTCTCTGCACTTTTTCTAGAACTGAACCCAGAATTACGATTGTTAAGTCATTGCAGTCGTTAAGTGGGTCACCACATGACCACATGCCATTTCAGGATCTTTTTTATGGTGGTCGTTAAATGAACTCAGTAATCGTTAAGCCAACGCAGTGGTTGTTTAAGCAAATCCGTTTTTTCAATGGGTGTCCTTTGCCGGAAACTGGAAGTAACTGCTGGAAATTGGCAAAAAAACATTACTAATTGCAGTATCTGACATCATCCCAGGAAGCTGCAAACAGCTGTAAAGGTGAGCCAGCTGTCAAGGACCCAAAATACGATCACATGGCTGTGTGTGTATGTGTGTGTGGCCATTGTATTTTTGAAATTGGGTTGTAAGTAACTTTGTGGGGGTCTGTTGTAACTTCGAATGGTTGCTGTCAGGTAGGTCTGGCAGAAGCTTTCAAAAGACCTGCGTTAAACCCAAGATTGCCCAGCCTTTTTCTCTTGTCTGTTGATCTAGGTTTTGGCTCAGCAAGGGGAATACAGTGGGGCCATCCCAATCTTAAAGGCTGCTCTGAAGCTGGAACCATCAAATAAGGTAAGGCTGGGAATCTGATGGTACCTGCGGCAGAGAAAACAAGCAGGGACCTATCAGCATCAAACTATGCATACGCACCTTCTTTGAAGGCTGTCAAGCTTCTGAACCCATCTGCCTGTATTTCTTTAGATTTTTTTTCCTTGCTCTATTTATTTAATAGACAAGAACAAAGAGGAAAGAATAATAAAAAGTGGGGGGGAAACAGCTCACAACCTTGCTCACACTCATATAAGGATGAAAGGATTGTGTCATCACCAGTGTCATCATCATTGCCTTGGGGGGGAGGAATGGTGATGTTGGGGGCTCCATTCATGTCCCCAGAAGAAGCTGGAGCAAAGGATAGGAGCTCACCCTCCATGCTTATGCTTGGACCTCAAACACAGGCTTGCTAACCTCTAACCCAGTGCCTGACCACATAAGCTGCTGTACTCCTTAACACAACAATAGTGCTGTCAGGATTCCAGCAATCGCTCTAATTAAATCACAATTCTTGAGCCAAACTTCAAAAAACTTTAATTTATACTCCCCCTTCATTTTCTACAACTCAGGTATGTGATAATGCCTCTTATTTTCCCCCAATGACAACCCTGTGAGGTGAGTTGGACTGAGATAGAGTGACTGGTTGAAAAATTACCTGGGGAGCTTAAATGCTGAGAGAGGATTAGAACTCAAAACCTTAACTATTATACCAAACGGATTGTCTGTCTGACTGTCTGTCTGTTTGTCCTTCCTTCCTTCCTTCCTCTCTTCCTTCCTTCTCTTTCTTTCTTTCTTTCTTTCTTTCTTTCTTTCTTTCTTTCTTTCTTTCTTCATAAATATAGACACAAAGAATACAGTGATTGGCATTTAATAAGCAAAGGCAAAGTAATTATTCATTAAAATAGTCTCCATGTTTCGTTGTAAGTGTCCATAGATAATGCAGGCAGAAGCAACACATTCATTTGTTGCAAATAACAATCAGGTCTTGAACCAACAGACTAATTAGAGCCATGAATTTATCTTTCCAGTGCTAAGAACTACTGTTAGCAATAAAAAGGCAGAGAGAACCCATTTTTGTTCTCCAGCCATCAATTTCCATGTCATTGGTATATAGTTTTAAAAGGATATGATCACCCCAAAATATTAAACCATGATTCAAAAATTCAGTACATACAATTACTTGTTGGCCAAATATAATCCTATAGGATATTGGAGAAAAAATGGTTTTTTAATGAAATGTTACTTTGCCTTTGCTTATTAAATGCCTTTCAACTAAAAATAATCATTGACAGTAATGTCTTAAGTCACTAGTAGAGTTAGTCCTTGATGTACGACCCCAGTTGAGCCCATCATTTCTGCTGCTAAGCAAGGCAGTTATTAAATAAGTTGTGCAGCATTTTACAGTGGTTTTTGCCACAGTTATTAAACGAATCACTGCAGTTAAGTGAATCATGTGCTTGTTGAGTAAATTTGGCTTTTCCCATTGACTATGTCAGAAGCCATCTGGGAAGGATGCAAATGGTGATCATATGACCACGGGCTGATAGAAGACAATAAAATAATCTCTGTAGCTCAGAGTTGAACAGTGGAGTCCTTGGTACTCTCTGAGTTGGTTGTTTGCTTGCAGACGTTTCATTACCAGGCTAGGTAACATCAGTGCTGGTGGGTGTGGGGGCTTGCTCCCTGTTTACATAGAATAGCTTGCCCTGAACAGCCAAGCTCAGAGAATACCAAGGAGTAATAGAAGACACTTGGAAGGCCTGAAGCTGGAGAACATCCATATCCATATTCCCTCTTATAAACGGTGGCTCTATGACTATCTTTGGGCAAAAGATCTTTGGGCACTTGGGAGGGGCAAGGAAAATGTCAGAACTACCCTCTCTCCTCCAAATTCGGGCTACTTGAGATGGGATTCTTTGGGAGGGCAATAGTCAAAATTTGGCTCAGGTGACCTTCTCTTGCTCCAAAGTTGCCTATGAAGAACAGACCACAAGGAATGTTGCAGCCTTCATGCCCTGGCCAAGATGTTTTTCTGGAATTGTGTTGGCCAACTTTGCAATAGACAACTTAGGTTAGTGGTTAAGGCACCAAACTAGTAACCAGGAGACTGAGTTCTAGTCCTGCCTTGAGCACGAGAAGCTGGCTGGGTGACTTGGGGCCAGTTCTTCTTTCTCAGTATTAGGTTTGCTGCCTTGAGTTCTTTATAAAAATGATAAAGGCAGGATATCAAGGAAATAAACAAATAAACCAGGCGTGCTGATGTAGCAGTGTTCTTCTCGTCTTCTTAATGGTACCCCCAATCACGCCATTCTCTGTTTTTCATTGGCCTCCAGACCATTCACACTGAGCTCTCTAAACTGGCAAAGAAGCATGCTGACCAAAAGAGCATTGAGGCAGAGATGTATCGCAAGATGCTGGGGAACCCTGGGTCCAGCAGCCCTCCAGCGAAGTGCAAAGATAAATCCTCCTGGGTAAGTGGCCAGAAAGAAATATTTACTGAGCCAGAGAGATAGGGAGAAAAAGGGAAATGGATTGGATGTCTTGGGTACTAACAGCTGTATGATGAGCACATAAAGCCAGTAGGAACTTTCTGCAAAAACTTCTGTTTTTCACCTTTAGAACTGACACAGCGGTCTATCAAAATTCCCACTTGCTTTCTGTGCTCATCATAAGATGTTGCTTTCTATCTTCAAAGCCTAAACAGGTTAGGGCCTGTTTCTCTAAGGCAGGGTCCTCAAACTTGGCTCAGACTTGTGGACTTCCACTCCCAGAATTCCTCAGCCAGCATAGCTGGCTGAGGAATTCTGGGAGATAAAGTCCTCAGGACTTAAAGTGGTCAAGTTTGGAGATCTCTGATCTAAGGCAATGGTCCTCAACCTTTTCTTCACCACCAAACCCCACCTCTCTTTAAAATACCTTTTGTGGCCACGGACCTCCAGGATTTAAATCATAACATTTTTCTTTTTCTTTTTTTGAAAATTTTATTTGGGTTTTCACAAAAAACAAAATACAAATAAAACATCTTTTTAAAACCATGGTCCCAGGTTATCACTTCATACAGATACAAAACTCAATTTCATGCTCATTTTTATATTCTATTCCATATCTTATTACCATTTTATATTTTCTACATAGTTTTTCCCCTCTTTTAATTTTCTCAATTTTGTTTTGATTATCTCATCTCAATTCAAATCATTATATTTATACTTTTGTCTGTCCTGTTACAATTTGATATTATCTTTTCTTATTAAACAAATTTTTCCCTGTCGTTACCAATTAGAGTATGACACCTTTATATCCTTTAATTTTGTCCATTCAAACTCTTATTTAAGCTTCAATGTATAGCTTGAGATTATAGCATTCAATATAATACAAGGGCTATCCACAAAATAGATTAACATTTTGCGATGGAACAAAAAAAGTGTAGGAAATTTTTTTTATTATACGCACTTGAACCTGACACTTAAAAATACTACTTTTCACACATATTCACCAAACAAATCGAGGCACTTATCATAGCAGTTGAACAAGCTTTGTAATTCCATTGTCATAAAATTCAGCCGCCTGAGATTTGAGCCAGTCAGCCACGCCCGCCCGCAGTTCCGCATCGTCGTCAAAGTGCTGTGTTCCAAGTCAGGTCTTCATCCTCAGAAACAGTGGTAGTCGCTTGGTGCAAGATCGGGGCTGTAGGGCGGATGAGGAAAAATCTCCCACTTGAAAGCATTCAGGACTTCCTGAGTGCGATTTGCTGTGTGTGGTCGGGCATTGTCATGCAAAAACAAAATTTTTGAGCTTAACTTTACGCTTGTTCTGAATTGCTTTTCTTAGTTTTTGCAACGTTTCACAATACCTCAAGAGTTTATTGTTGCACCCATCTTCCAGAAAATCAAAAAGAAGCACACCTTGCCTGTCCCAAAAACAGTCGCATAATCTTCCTTGCAGAGAACGTTTGCAAACATTTTCTTGGTTTTTTGGGGGAATTTGTGTGCCCCCACTCAGACTGCAATTTGGTCTCGCTGTTCACATGTTTGAACCTAAGTCTCGTTCCAGTTATCGATTCGATCAAGAAAATAAATCTCCATCTTTGTCGTAAGAGTACAGAAATGTCAATGATGCGCGCATACGCTGACTCTTGTCGTTTTCTGTCAGGATTTTGGCACCCATCTTGCACAAAATTTGTGGTAGCCTAGCTTTTGGTGCAACAATTTCATGCAACAACTGCATGAAATTTGTGAAAACTAAGCGAAAGTTCCGTTATTGTGAAACGGCGGGTTTCACGAATCTTGTCATCGACTTTCACGACCAGTTCATCAGTCACAATGCTTGGACGTCCACTCCGCTGTTCATCATGAACATTAGTTCGTCCATTTTTAAACTTAATGCACCATTGGCGCACTCCACCTTCAGTGATGATGTTGTCCCGTACACTTCACACAGTTGCCAAAATATTTCAATCAGTTTATGGTTTTTTGCCAACAAAAACCTTATCAGTGATCACACCTCACAACTTGCGGGATTTTCAATTGCAGCACACATTTCAAACGTTTGCTGTGAAATAACGGGCAACGATACAAACCTCCCACGAGCACAACTAGATGCAGACTAAGCGGCGGACGCACAGACCAAAGATATCCGGCGCTAGCTCCGCCCCTTCTTGCTACAGACGAAAACGTAATCTATTTTGTGGATAGCCTCATACATAACTTCCAATCAGATTCTGCTTGGTACATTCTTAAAATAGATAATATATTCTTAAAAAGAAAAAAAATTATACACATATGTAAATAAAACACACATTCCATTCCAATTCATTCTATCATTAATATGCATTAAAATCTTAACATCTTTAACATTTCTTTTCTATTGAATATCATACTTCTTTGGGAAACACTTATAAACTTTCAATGATTAATTCTTTTTTTCCCATATTTTCTACTTACTTATATTTTTATAAATCATTACTAATAATTAAAAATGTTCCTTTTAATTCTTAATCATTTTAATTTCATTTTTTATTAATAAACATCCACTACATTACAATAATTTTATCCATCATCCATTATTTCAAAATTATTTCTATTGTAATAACAATGCTATTTATGTACATTACAGAATCTTTTACAATTCAATTTTTCACCCATTATCTCTGCAAAGCTTATGGTTACAATCCTTATCATTTTTCCCTGTATTTCCATTTCTTGTTCTGTCTTTTACAACTTCTTTTCCTTGCTTTTTTTTCCCCTCTTTCTCTCCCTCCCTTTTTGCCCCTCGTCTCTCTACTTCTAACTCTCTCATCTGTAATCCCCTCTTTCTGTTGCTTTCTAATATTATACTTTATTCAATTGTCCTTCTTTTTGGTTGTTTTTTTCTTGTCTTAAACCTTTCACTCTCTTTCCCCCTTTTCTTTTTTCCCCCCACTTAAAATTATTTGATCATTAAAGATGGTTTCTTCTTTGTCCCAGTCTTCTGGTTCTGCAAGCGTTTCTTGTTGCTTCTCTATAGTTCAGATCTCCATTTCTAAAACCTGAAACACAAAGCCAAAATAACTTCTCCCTTCTTGTGCATCTTCTTTCCATTTTTTAAGTTCCGTTTTCAGTTCTCTTCAAAGAGTGATACCATTTTTAAAAACTTTTAAACAACCACCCAGTTAATTTTAGTCAGTCTAGTTGCAAAAAACCAAAAATCACCAAATATCCAATGCTGTTACTACTTGCTTCTTTTTTCCACTTTATCTTCCTGGGGTTCTATTATTTTGTTACCAAGTTTCCATTAAAATGTATCTTTGAGAATCTTATCAAATTTCACTTTTAATTACAGTTCCATTCCTTAATTCCAGGCAGTCTCCTCCATTTTTCCAGATCCTGCCCTTGTATTCTTTTTTCTCCTTTCCAGCTTTTAAAAAACTTTTAAATGTCCACAAATCTTTTTATTCTCCTTTTGACTTTTATTTCCAGCTTAGATGCCTTTTAATATCAAAGTGGATTTTTTTTTTTTCAATTTCTCTGCTTAAGTCTCTTAGCTGTTAGTATAAGGAAGGGAAGAAAAAACCTATCCTTTTTTCCTTCTCTCTCTCCTTCGCAGCTTCAAGATCTTCTTTGGGAACAATGTTGTTAAGTTTAAATTCCAGGGTACTTATTTGTTGCTTTTGCTGTTTGACCGGTCACCAAACCTTTCCTCTTCTTTCTTCCTCTGCACATTCTTTTCGCGGTCGAAGTCCTTCTTTGTGGTGGCCATTTCTGACCACTGCTGCAACCTCCTTTCGGGAAGGGAGTAATGGCCAGTTGGGGAGGAGAGATGCGGCTTTCTCCCCCCTCTTCACCACCTCTACGGGGTGGCTTAACCCCGAAACCAGCCGGCTCGGGACATTCCAGTGGCAAGCACGGATTGAAGCCTCAGAGAGACGAGGTTTCGGTCTGTTGCCGAAGAAGTTCAAAACCGGAAGTCCAAATCATAACATTTTTCAAGCTTTAGTGGACCCCCCTATGATGACATCACAGACCCCAGGGATCTGTGGACAACAGGTTAAGAACCACTGGTGCAAGGCCTTTTTTATTATTCAAATTTGGCAACTTGAAGAGATAGGGGCTTCAACACCTGGCATAGCTGGCTGAGGAATTCTGGGAGTTGAAGTCCATATCTCTTCAACTTGCCTTATTGGAAAACTGAGGCAGATCAGGCAAAATTCAGAAAAATATCCCCATGCACGCCTATGGGAGAAGTAGTGGGGCAGTAAGTTTCCCACTCCTCCATTGTAAAATCTCCCCTTTCCAAGACCTGGGACCCAGAGTGGAACTCTTGTTGAGGATTCAGAAAGTATTTTCGGAATGTTCCCTTTGTGCGTACAAGAATTGCTTGTCAGCCAAATATTGCAAACAAGGCCTGCCTCGATGGTGGAGGAATAAAAGGAGAAGGTGGTGTTGGAAAAAAACAAGTTTGCAAGTTGGAGCAGCAAAATAGGACAAAAACATAAGGAGTGGTACAAGATTATGTAAAATGGGTTCCCAGCTTGGCGGCCCAGCAGGGGGAAGGAGAGGAGATTCTTCCCTGCAAGTGGTAGGTAGGCATGTACGAGTGTGTGCAGCTCAGGGGTGGGATGCAAATATTTGAACTAATGGTTCTGTGGACATGGCTAAGTGTGAGTGGCTAGGTGGGTGTGGCCATGTGACTGGGTGGGTGTGGCTTTTTTGTGTGCAGCACCCCCACCCCTACCCCCTGTGCTCTGTTTCTTGGCCACCTGGGCCTCAGGGAAACCTTCTGGGGGGTGTTTTTGCTCCCAGGAGGCCTCCCTGAAGCCCAGGAAGGCAAAAAACGGAGCATGGGAGTGGGCCCACACAGCAGCACATCCACCCCACATGCCCCTTTTTGCTTCCTGGGTCTCAGGGAAGCCTCCTAGGCGAAGTATTAAGACAGCTAGTGGGAACCTGGCACAGCTGATCGTCGGAACAGCTGATCAGGAGGAAAAAAAGAAAAAATATCAGTTCGGCCGAACAGAAGCATTTTTTTACTACCGGTTCAGTAAATCCCACCACTGGTGCAGCTCCATTTGTATGAGTTGTGGGCTTGTGCAGCCCGGTTCCGAATGGGCCATGGCCTGGATACTGGGACACGGCCCAGGGGTTGTGAACCCCTGATATAAAAGGTGTGGTATTTAGTTACTTTGATTGAGCTCAGTTCATCAGTAACTGAGGTTAAACATGCTTGGGATAAACACCTGTCCATCATCTGACAAATGTTAAAAATAAACTAAAAACAAAGACAATATAAAAATAATAAAAACAAAAAATAAACTCAAAGGCAGGCTCGATGGACCACTAGGTCTTTTTCTCCCATTCGTTTTCTGTTGTTTCTCTGAGTTGCTCAGGATATGCCAGTTCCTAGGTCCGTGTTGGCGAACCTATGCCACACGTGCCAGAAGTGGCATGCAGAGCCATTTCCCCGGGAGAGCAAGAGGTCGCCCGGAAGAGCCCCTTTGCGCTCTGCTGCCCGACACTGATTGTCGGGTATCTGGCACACATGTGCAGGGGCACGGTGTGTATGCAGGAAGTGTGCGCATGTGCAAAGATGCCTGGTGCTTCGGGGGGGGTCACACACACATGCAAAGGGGGTGTGGGGGGCCCAGCATGCATTGCCTTCTGGGTGCTGGTATACAAGTGAGTGCAAACACAATTATTGGCACAGGAGCTGAAAAAGGTTAACCACCCCTGTCCTAGGTCATGTGTTTTCTGAATTTTGGCAGTCACTTCTATTTTTTTTCCCCTCCTTTTTTCTCTTTCCAAGGCGATTCCATGGAAGTGGCTGTTTGGTGCCACTGCCGTAGCACTGGGGGGCGTAGCCCTGTCGGTCATCATAGCAGCCAGAAACTAAGGCCAACCTGAAGTTGATGACTTTTGTGGAATCAAGCTTGGAGATTTGGCCCTTCCTTCCTCCCAGCTCCTGCCCCTCTTCCACCACCTGGCCCCTCAAGGACTGGCACACGACTTTGTACCGGTGTCCCCCTCTGGACTGTAGGTTGACTGAGTGGGGTAGGCACAGCAGACGTGGCTCTCCTGCCCGGAAAGACTTCTCAGCTTCCAGAGTTGATGTGAACATCAATGAACCCTTTGCAGTCGAGATACCCAGAGTGGCAAGAGAGATCTTTGCACACCGTCTGGAGCTGCAGAAGTAAGAAGAAACCCAGAGTGCCTGGGTGTATTTTTCAGGAGAGGGCAGGAAAATCGGGCCTTGGCTGGATGCTACCATTCAACTTCTCTCTCTCTCTCTCTTTTTCTCTTTCTTGCTTGTGTGGGTTTTTCTTCTCCCTGCTCTGTAGGTGGCCCCACAAAGGATCCATCAAAAATGAAGGAAGGATATTGCTGGGATCTGCCTGGCAGGGGGAAGAAAACAAGGACTGCAAAAAGTTGCACTGGCTTTAGAACAGACTTGGGAGGAGAAGCTTAGAAACTGTTTAGGCCTGGCCTTAGGACCAGGTGTAAGAGGCCAGGGCTGTGAAGATGCTCCTTTAGTGCTCAGGATTGGTTTGGGTGGTGTGAGAGGGATTTTGGTTTGTTCAACCGCCTTCCACAAAAGCTTCCTTGGAGGACCTCACTGGTTCTCTTCATTCTGGTTAGGGTAAAAATCACACCTGGATGGCTTTCTTTTAGTCGTCTTTAGGAAGCCAAATTGGGAGTCAAGGAACCTCTCCATCTTAGCTCGAAATCTGCTTTAAAACTTTACTGGTGGCTTTTTCCCCTGACTCTCTCCTTTTTAAGCCACCCAACTTTTAATTTAGCAGCACCAGGTGCCACTCAAACCCAGTGCTGCTTCTCTTTGGTACAGTTTTTCACTGTCTACATTTTAAACTGTGAATAGCTGCGACATCCTCATGGTCTAATAAAGCAACATCTCTCAGCAGATTTCCTAGCCATTCCTTTATTCTGAAGGCCGTGGAATTGTTATTTATTCACTTATTGTCCATTTATCTTCACTTAACTTTAGAACTGTAAAGCTTGAGAATCTCAAAGCAATGGAACATGAACAGGGAAGTAAAGTGGGGAAGGGACAACTTTTGGTATAGTCCTTCCCCCCACCCCATGTGGGTAGGTAATAACCACTCCCAAAATTCCACAACCCAGGATGCTGTCCTAAAAAGTTGTGGCTGTGTGTGTGTATATCTTACAGGAAGAGAGGAAAAACTTTTATTCCTGAAAAATCAGATTCCCTGCAACTATCCAAGGCTGGACTGTGTTACTGTTTCTTGCAGAATCCATGCCCCCATTTGATTTAGAGTACAGATGGTCCTCAACTTACTATCACAATTGAGCTCAAAATATATGTTGCTAACCGAGGCATTTGTTCAGTGAGTTTTGCCCCATTTCATGACCTTTGATAAGCATTGGTTCAGAGGTACTGTTATTGTTGTCTTCCCCACAAATTTGTCGAGACCCTTTGAAAAATCCCATGACAGAGTCTTATCTGTTTTCCAAACACTGGCCTTCACTGTCCCTGAACACAGAGCCTTTCACAACCAGTGGAAGGCCTTATAGCATGGGTGTCAAACTGGTGACCCACAGGCCGGATGCATCATGCACAGTCCACACCCTCCATGATATGTCACATCACGCAATCGAGTTCGACACCCGTGCCCTATATGACATCTGAAGTTGTTTAACAAACCCCTACCTCCCTCTTGAAAGCTAAGCGAAGTATACTAAGCCCCTAGTCCCCACTGCACGCAATGGATGCAAAGAGGATGTAAAATGTTAAAAAAAGCTTGCCAATCTGTTGAAAACGCAATGCACTCCATTGTGTACTCACTGCATAACGTGTTTCATACGCTCTATCCCCTCGATCATCTGTCCACTGTGAATTTTCATCCATGCAAGAAGTTTTTGAAGCTGCACAAACTTTGTGAATGGATGAACCTTCCAGCGCGTACGATGTACATCCGCGACATATACGGGCAACAAACCTATGTCTTAATCCCGTTAAACGTCCGCTGTATTCTCTCTGCATCCTCTGGCCCACCCCTCGAACTCACATCCACTAGCGCTGAAACGGAAAGAGGGAGGAAACAAAAGGTACACGGACATCTACACAGCGTTAGTAGCACGGAAATAGAAAGGATGTAAAGTGTATGCATCTCTTGTATATAAAGGATTTAAAACGGACGTTTTGTAATCTGGAATGTATCTCGTATATTTAGGATGTCTGCAGTATGTCTAGAGTACTGTAGAAGGACACCTAGCTGGACAACCGATATTTCCCTATAAAAAGGGGGAGGAAATCACCTGGAATCTCACTATGAGTCCCAGCAGCGTGTGTACAGACCTTGTCACCCTTGGTCTTTGTCTTCCACATCATCCATGGATCATGACAACAGTCCGTATGTAGCTGCGATCAATTCATCACCAAACCAAATCCTGTCAGACTGTTTCAACCTTTTATACACAAGGAGAAGAAGGAGACGTCCAAGAGCTGTTGTGGGTCGGGAGGATGGACGTGAGAAGATGGAGTTGGACTCTATAGACCAGTTTGGATGGTGAGCTGAGGAATTGAAGACCCTCATGCATTCCATCACTTGCATTGAGGATGCATCAGCTATGATGAACTTGTAGAGCGTCTGAACCAGGTTGACCACATGCCGAAACCAACTTCCGCGTGGCCAACGCCGGACACTGGACTGAAGGTGGCACTTGACTCTCTGCCACCTGCCTCTGGACCACATACAAAACATGCAGTATGCCTGGAGGGTGCCAACACAACACCATCAGCAATTGTGGTCAGAGAAGTGGTGGCAGGCCATCATCGAACAATACGTGGAAAAGGAGCTCTCAAGTGTCCACCACTGGAACGGCTGAAGGACTTTGCAGAGAGGTGGTATCAGAGGTGGAACTTTCCCACAACCGTTGGAGCCATAGATGGGAAGCACGTGGCCTGCAAAGCTCCAGCCAACTCAGGGTCCACTTATTTTCAACTACTAAAGGGCTTGCTTCAGCATCATCCTCCTTTTGCCATGGTTGATGCTGACTACCATGTTCATGTACATCGATGTCTTCAGGCAATGGGTCAGCTTCAGATAGCCAATATACAATGCCAGTGACCTTGCAAGGATGGGCTGGAACGTCAACCTGCATCATGGGTTTTCGCATGATCCAGACCCTCTACCCAATGACACCACAAGCATGTGCCCTACTTCTGCATTGGTGATGACGCCTTCTCCCTCAGAAACCTACCTCATGAAGGCCTATACTTCAAGATACTGCACCAGTGAACGAGAGGATCTTCACAACTACAGGCTTGGTCCCAGGGGAAGACGGGTGTGGAGAAACGCTTTGCATCCTGGCCAAGGTTCCGATACTTCCTCAGCCACATGCAGCATCACCAGAGAACTGTGAGGAGCATCGTGGAAGCTTGCTGCATCCTGCACAAATCTCATCGCACACCCGCTACCCAGTGTTGGCAGAACAGACTTTTGTGGACCGTCAACAAGGGAATGGGGACATGGAGCTGGTGAAATGGAAGGCAAGGACTAAAACCTGATAGACACTGTGGATGTACAAGGCCACCAAATCAGAGCTTCAACGTGAGAAGGGAAGAAGAGCAGCTCGGCAACCGTCCTGAGACACTGGTGCAACTCCCCGCTGGAGGCAGTTGGAGTGGCAAGACAGGATGATAGATGATTAATGGATGCTTCCTTGAGCGCCTGTCGATGTAACACTGATGAGTATTGTGGCCATTAATGTTGAGTAGTCTACAATGAATAGGGCATTATAAAGAGCTTTGTTTATTTTGAAAATGTGTTTGATCCAAGTGAATAAATTGTTATTGATTAATAAAGGTCCATATGTGTGGCCAGCTGGGACGGTGCACCATACAGTCCCACTATGCTTGACTGGAGGTATTATCTATGCGCCACACATCCTTATCTAGTCCCACAAGCATGCAAAGGCTTTAGACCATTTTAGTTCAAGTTTTCAACCCAACACTTTATTTAAGTTAAAAAAAATGAGCCAAGTGTCTCAAGCAAGATAACCTTATTAACTGTCTTCAGTAAATCTTGGTATGAACATTATTAAGAAAAGCAAAATGAACGCAAAGTAAAGTGTCTTTAGCAAGATAAGGTGAACAGGTAACAAACTCTAGTCTCTGGCACTATTTCTCAGTTCACTCTGAGTCATGTCCATGGTCTCAGATGTTAATTGGGCAAGGACTGTGGAGATGGCTGTGGCTGGAGTGCTGGTCTCAGGCGCCATTGGGGTGCTTGCCTCCCTCGCTGCCCCACGTGCCCCCCTCCCCCGAGACTACAACCGGGGATGGTGTATTCAGGAAGCTCTTCAGAGAGCTGACTCAGTCGCCTGAGGATTGAGAGGCCCTTCATCAGTACCTGGGATGTCAGGCACAAGAACTGATGACAGATTGTCCGTTGACGGGCATGGTCTTGTGGGTGTAGGAAGGAGTTGTAGTGGGGCTGTCTGGTCTGGCAGCTTGGCAAGGTGAGGTGGCATCTGTGGTGTGCAAATGACCTGGGCCTGGACTGGGAAGGGTCTGCTTTCTGCTGTGGAGTCTGGTAGTCCGTAGCCTTGGCAAGGTGATGGGGCTGTTGAAACTGTGGAGGGCTTGTGACATTGGGACTGGGGTGGAAGGAGCAGAATCTGGACTGGTAGGAGCAGCTTTAGCTGGGCCTTGAGGGTTGTGCAGAGTGCTGTTATCTTTCATCACGCTTGGTACTGGGCCTCGGGCAGGTGGGTCTGGCTCACGTAGATGATGAAAGTGTGGCCGTTCGCAAGCATCCTGCCCTGTCCAACGCTGGACCAGCTGGAGAGAAGTTCTGTTGTGGTCTTCATTTGCTGTCCCCTGATCTACAAGAGGGCACAGTGTGGGCTCTGGGCCCTCAGTCTGCGCTCTCTGCTGCAGTCTGTGGGAGCTGGGGGTGGGTGGCGTTGGTCTCTGGTGGCTGCCGCTTCTTCTCCATGTTGTGAAGGGGATCCTCAAGTCCAGCGGCATGGGGAGTGCAGCTGTCGGGGGGGTCGTCTGCCAGTGGCCTCTGAAGACACCTGCCTGGAACAGGCTAGCTGGTCCTGGCTGGAAGAGGACTGGCTGTCTGTGGGCTGTCTGAGGGAGAGGGGTGTCAGAGGGGTTGCCTCCTCAGTGGTGAACGCTCACCCTTCCAGGAAGCTGCACTTGCCATGACCGTACATCTCCGGCATCAGTGAGCTTGAACAGCAGCCTGCCCGGATTTTTTGAGGTCTAGGCTTGCATACCAGGTGTGGCATGTGCGTGTCCACCATCCCAGACGTACATCTGCAAGTGTAAGCCCAGTTGGCTTGTCTCTCCAAGCTGCTGCTTCTTCTTGGTGTCGCGATAGTCTGATGGCCTTTCTCCCACAGGTACTCATTCTCCCTCAGCCATTCCAGCACCTCCCCTCAATGGTCCTTGGGAAACGGTGTATGTTTCCTCTCTCCCTTGTCGTCTTTCCTGGCCTCTTCCTCCCGTCTGGCACGGAGCTTCAGCAGGGCCTTCAGGGAGAGCAGGGCCTTCAACTAGCAGGGCTTTGAGGGCCCTTAGGGGCTGGTCCACCACAAGCAGCAGCCACCAGCAGTACCAGCAGCACCAGCAGGTTCAAGGTCAGTGCCAGGGGGTGGGATGCTGGTTCTGTCGCTTGCAAGGGCTGGCATGAGTAGGAGGCATGGTGCCCCTTTCTTCTGCTTTCTCTTTCTGCCGGCTGGTGTTCGAACCATTGTGTGTTTCGTGTATTATTTGATTTTGTTATGTTGTCTCTTTATATTGTTGTTTTTTTTTTATTTGTTGTTCTTTTTTCTTTTTGCTTTCTTGTTCTTGTTTTAATTTATTTTTTTTTTTTGTTTTGTCTTTTTGTGTTTTTATTCTTTTTTTGTATTTGTTTCTTCTTGTTTTTTTTTGTTCTTGTTTTAGTCTTTTGTTTTTCTTTTATTTTTATTTTCTTATCTTTTTTTTATTTTTATTTTTTTTTTTTATTTTTTTTTTTTTTTTTGTTTCTTGTTTTGTTGTATTGTTCTTTTTTTTTTTGTTTATTTCTTTTTTTTTTCAGTTTTTTTTTATGTTCTTTATTTTTTTTGTTATCTTTTTTTTCCCGCAGCGCAGTAACGCTTCAAAATCCGAAACAATCGGCGGGGCATCCGCTTTGCTCAAGTGCGGAAGCATCTGTGGTGCATTCCCGCTAATCATCTGCATCCGCCCCTTCGCGCTTCATATGGCGTTTCCGGCTTCGCAATGTCTCCCGCTTCGGAAGGCCCCTTCGGATGGTGTGGTGTTCAAGTCCGCTTGGTCCGAGTCGCTGCTGTTCCCATACCGCACTTGAGGCTCCTGATGGAACATCCGCGTATTAATTCACATACCGCCCGCTCATGGCTATCTACCAACGATCCGTTCTTTTCGTTCGTTGTTCCCTTCCTGTTTATGCAATTGACTCTTCACAACTTTTTGGGACGGGTGACAACGGATGGAGCCCACGGAAAGTATTTGCATCGTCGTCCGCTGTGTCTCTTATCATTACGTGTCTTGCATCCCTATTGGCCAGGTGGGACTTAGTCCTAGCCGGAAGCCACTAACCTGTATTTTGGTAGCAGATTCCACAAATTGATGAGCATCATTGTGGAATTATCACAAGACCCATCTTCTAAGGAGAGATTTGCACCTGTTCCCATAAGACAGAGGTGGGGGAACTATGGCCCTTTTATGACTTGTGGACTTCAATTCCCAGAATTCCTGAGCCAGCCATGCTAAGCCATACTGGCTCAGGAATTCTGGGAGCTGAAGTCCACAAGTTTTAAAAGGGCTATAGTTCCCAACCCCTGCCATAAGGCAATCACCTTGTAGGTTATAGTAGTTTTACTACTCACCCTCCCAGGAAAAAGATATAAAAGCTTTTCTCAACCAGGTGACACACAAATATAGTTAGGTTACCTCAGAGACACCTAAAAATGTCTATAAATATAGGTGTCCTACTGGATCAGATGCCTCCAGCCTAACTCAGGAAACTGACTTATGAGGAAGCATTTTTTCAGTTTCGCTTTGGGATGTAGTTACAACTGATATATTTAGAGCAGCCCAAAGCAAGCGGAAGCTATTTTGCCCCCTCAAACACCACATGGGCAATGGGTGGGGAGGTGTCTTTATGCACACACATACTTCAACATTGGCATATGTGTGCTGACCTGACTCCACTCATTCCCACTCCCATCTTGGTTGGGAGCTGGGGTTTTAAGTTTTCTCTTGAAATAGGCAAAATAAAAAGTGCAATTTAAATGGGGGTAGTCGCTTGGAGCTCCCTTTCAGTATACTGTTAAAAAATTTATTTTTTGCTTAAGAAAGCAAACACTCCTTTGAAATTATGTTGTCAGAAGCCCACAAATGACTGTCAAGACTGGAACCTAAAGACAGTGTGGGAGATAAATTCTCCCGTGTTCCCATATTCTTGACAGAATTGCAACATTAAACAAACCTACACAAAAGTTCCCAAATGGCCGTTTAAGCTTAACACACCTACTAGAACCTTACTGGCAGTCTGCCTCTTCTTCAATACTGATTCAAGAAGATGCTCCTGTATAGTCACAATTTGTTCTCCTGACATCCTCAAGCATCTGCCGTAAATGACCTTCCTGCCTTTGAATGAGGATCCAGGTACATTTTCTATATTGAGGGTGAAGGTTCATTCTCTGAATTTGTGGGTTGGTTTCCATTTTATGGAAAATAGTGGTGAATATCTATAGCTCGGAGAATGAACCTTCATCTTCATCCTAATACCCGAGCTATAATCGTTACTATTTTTCATATTTTAAAACACAAGGAGACCTTGATTTACAACTACTTGTTTAGTGTCCATTTGAAGTTAAAAATGGCACTGAAAATTGATGACTGGTTATCATACAGTCACATGATCAAAATTTGGCAACTGGCATGTATTTACAATGCTAGCAGCATCCTGAGAGGGTCATGTGATCACAATTTGTGACCTTCCCAGCTGGTTTCCAACAAGCAGTCAGTGGGGGTAGCCAGATTTGCTTTATGATTGTATGGTTCATTAATTACAGCGATTGCAAAATCAGTTGCAACTCACTCAGCAACCATCTTACTTAGCAATGAAAGTTCTGGTCACAAGTGTAAGTCAACTAAGTCTACTTGCAAACTCTAGGTCAGGGCTGTCAAACTTACGCTGGCCATGCCCACCCCCCAGCTTAGCAAAGGGAAAAAAGTCACAATATGACACATGGCGACACGAGTTTGACACCCCTGCTCTCGGCAGTGCTCGTTTAGCAACTACAACTGAAACTGACAACTATTAAGTGAAGCCATCATTGTGAAACTGCAACTCTGCTTATGTTCAGCTTTTCTTTGCTGAACAGACCTGCAAATTGTAAATGTGAGAATTGATCACTTTTTCTCCCTCATCGTAACTGCAAATGGTCACTGAACAGGATGGTCATTAAAGGAGAACTACTTGTTCATTGGTCAACTGGCCATTTCCGTATTGTCCCCGCAATAGCTAGTCCTTGATGGCAGGACCAGCTTGATTTTATTAGGGATTAGTGGTTCCTCCCAAATTGTGTCCAACACTTCCTAACCTCACGGACTATAGCACCCCCAGGCCACTATCCTCCACTGACTCAGAGTTTGCCCAAAATCATGGTCATTGAATTGATACTATCTAAACATCTAGTTCTCTGCTGTCCCTTTCTCCTGGCAACCTACTCCTTTACCCTTGTCAAGAAAACCCATGGACCAGAGGAAGCATTCAGCAGGTTCTAACCAGTTCTGGAGACCAGTAGTGGAAATTTTGAGTAGTACAGAGAACTGGCAAGTACCACCTCTGACTGGCAGGGGAAGGATACCACCAATATCCTTCCCCTGCCACACCCACCAAGCCATGCCCACAGAACTGGTAGTAAAAAGAAAGAAAGAATCCCACCACTGCAAAGGACAGTATCAAAAGACTACCAACATAGCCAACTGTTAACATAGCCCATAATACAGGTGTAGCAGTCCCTGCATGAAGTTTGAGCAAGTGAGAATTCAGATTCCATTCAGAATAATGAGAATGAGATTCCATTCAGAATAATGCAAAGTTCCAAACACAAGACAATGCAACTTTCATATTAGCTCCTTCCTTTCCTCACAGCCTTCCAGGTGAAAATGTTGTTTCCATAGGATTTAATTTCCATGGAATTAATTGCACAGAGTGATGCCACTTACTGCAATTCCTGTTTCATGTTCTTAAGTTACTAATTTAAGCACTTTCACCTTTTAACGTGTTCCCTTTTTTAAAATATTCTGTAAGCCACTTAAGAATCTGGTTTCAGGCAGTCAGGTGTTTTAAAAATAAAAATAAGTTTATTCTTTGAAAAAAAAATACAATGTCCATTTTTTTTTGTTATACAGGACACCCACATTTAGTCAGTCAAACTTTAAGAATTCAACTTGCTGTTTGAAGACAATCTCCATTCCCACCCACTCCCTTTATACAGTCTGTTTTTCAGCACATCCTCCTCCTCTGAAATCTTAAGTTTATTCCCACAGAACACAACATTCAGAAATACGTCCACGAGGTAAATTGAAAGAGGCTTTATTGTCGACAAGGAAAAGGCCGCAGAGCCTTTTTTTTCTTTTTTTCCCCCTAAAGGGAGCAGCCGAGCCTGCTCATTGTCACATAGGGCGATTCTATGTGCGTGGCAGGAACATCATATCCACACGTTCATTGCTCCTTGGGCTGGTTTTCCCCGCCGGGACTCGGATCGGCTGCTTTCACATCTATGGGGATGGCGTGTTGCGCAGGCTCAGATTCGGCCAGGCGCGGGGCCTCGATGCGCAGCTGCCCGTCCGGATTCAGAGAGCAAGCGATGGCCTGAAGGTCCACATCGGGAGGCAGGAGAGTTTCCCGGCGCAGCTCTTGATGCTCCACCCAGTAGCCGCCCTCTTTGCTCTGGCTCTCCCTTTGGCGCTTGGCGGTCACCGTCACTTTCCTCCCCTCCAGGTTCACCGTCATCTCCTCGGGAGTAAAGCCGGCCACGTCCACCGAGAAGCGGTAATGGGTTTTACCCTCGGCCGGGCAGGCGTTCTCCTCCGAGGCTTCCTGGTGGCTTTCGCGCTCTCCTCCGAAAGGCAGCGGCGTCGCCTGGAAGAAGGCGCGGCTCATCTTCTCCATCTCTTGGAACTGCCTCTCCATGTCGCCCATCACGCGGTCCACGAAGCTGGGGTTGGCCGGCCACAGGGGCCTACACGCCGGCTGCGGCTCGCCGAGCCACATGGGGCCCAGGCCGGGCAGAGGCCAACGCCGCAGAGGGAGCATCCGGAGCAGGACGCGAGAGTAGCTCGCCATGGTGCCAGCGCAGCAAACGCTCCCAAAGCGAAACAACCGCCCGCCCGCCCGTTCTCTCAGTTTCTGACAGGCCGGGGAGCCGGCGCCGCCTTTTATAGTCCCCGCAGGCCACGCCCCCCCCTCGCGGTGAAGCAGCGTGGCCTTGGTTGTTGTTGTGGGTTGTTTTTTACGACGCAACAGCGTGCAAGATCTTTCCAAATCAATCTGGAAATCCGGCGGCGACTCCAGAGGCGCCGAGAAGGAAGAGTGAAATTCGTGCCAGCCCCGCTTGCTCCTTCATCCGCCCCGAAGGGCAGAGGAGGCTCGACGCGTTTGTGCTCCAGCAGCTTCCAGAAAAATCCAGCTTGTTCTGGACAAGGCTGCTCAGTCGGTATTCACACACACCTGCACAGGTACCGACGGCTCTCCCCAAGGCTGGTGGCGTCCATATTTTTTAAATTGATTGATTGATTGATTGATTTGATTTGATTTGTCAATCGCTTACAAAATAATAGGTATAAGTATAAACAGGAGTAAGAATACAGGGAATAGGTACAAATAAATGGGGACAATAGGACAGGGACGGGAGGCACGATGGTGCACTTATGAACGCTCCTTACAGACCTCTTAGGAATGGGGTGAAGTCAATGGTGGTTAGTTTGAGGTTAAAGGTGTGGGGCTTTGAGGATGTAACTACAGAGTTGTTATTGCCAGGAGCTGGCCTCCTGCTTTTGGGGATGGGAGTCCAGGAAAATACAGTGGTTACTGGGGCTTCTGTTTCAAAACCGGGCTCTTTTTTTCAGACGTTTTGTACAACAGAGAAGAGTCAGCGTCGCTTTTTTTGACAGAATGCTAAAGAAGAAAATGGGGCATGAAGACTTCCCTTCACCCTAGAAGTGTGGGAGATGGGGGATGAGAAATTAAGACTGGTAGAAACTTAGCACCCACCCCTCTCCTAGAAGAATAAAATATTTTGAGAAATATTTAAAAAGGAAGAATTATATTTCCCTGGATAGGAAATGGAGAAACATGGTTTTGTTTTGTTTTTTAGGGAGAAAGCAGCCCCCACCTTTCTTAATAACCCTCAGCAGATGTCAGCACTTAAGAGATAAAGAATTATTGGAAGAAGTCAAAAATCTAGGTTGTTCTATTCATAGGCAAAGCAAATACTGCAGGCAGAAATCCATTCGAGATAGGATATTTTGAAATTCCCTGCAGTAATAGAATTCTTTATTAGCTAAGTGAGATTGGACACACAAGGAGTTTGTCTTGGTGCAAATACTTTCAGCGTACACAGAAGAAAAGATACAAAGATCTGAACAAAGGTAGAACTAGCCCTCAGCCACATTAGGAACTGTCAAAAGCCCCTTCATTGAATCACCCTTAGAAACTTCAACCAAACTTAGCTCAGGCAAACACCTAGGATTTGTATTTTGTCTATAGAGCCAGCTATGATCCCTACATAACCCCTACACAGCCCCATGGGAGTCTGACAATAGAATACATGTTCTTGTACAGGAACAGGAAGCTCAAGTGCAAAGCCCAAGAGAAGGTATAAAAATCCCGTACTCTCAACTCCAAGTGGTCAGCTGTCCAGAACCCATGAGGTTCTGCTTCATCATTAAACATCTTTCCAATCAACCTCCATGTCTCCAGTGTTTTTCTCCTGGCTGGGAACTGAATCAGATTGGATATTTCTTCCCACAAATTCTTTCTATGTGCAGAGATTTGTGACTATTAACTGCAAAGACTTTAAACTGAGATGAGCAAAGCTCTGAAATCTTAATTTGGCTTCTGGAGAGACAAGCAAATCCTATCATAGAAACAGGTGGATTTAAGGGTTAAAGCCCTGGAGAGACTTTCTCCCCATCTTTAAAATCACTGCAAAAGAAGAAAAAACAGTCCATGCTTATTTTTGCTGCCATAATTTTAACTGTTTTTTCCCCCTTATGGAGATCCTCAGTCATCTAGATCATGATTGTCCCAAAGGTGCCTTTCCCAAGGGGAACTGGACTTTCTTGATTTTTTCCCCATTTTCCCCCTGAAATGTTTCATTTCTCATCCAAGAAATTTCTTCAGTTCTATTCATTTTCTAAACATACATTTTTGTCCACAATTCAGGGTTTTAGGAAAGGAGAGGATAACCTTCCAAATTTTCAGATAGACAAGGCAAAGTGACCCATGTGAAAATGGGCCATTTTGCTGCCTAATTTTAGTGGCATGCTCCCAAATGGGGCGGTCCTTATGGAGATACAAGGGAACCGTTAATGCCTCCAGACTGTGTGTGGCTGCTTTTTGCTGCTTAAGGGGAGAAGATCAATTGCAATATGTCTCCCTGTCTGCACACATTTCCTGTTCCATAATGCCTGGCTTATCCATTTTCAGTTTACGATATTGGAAGCACATCCAATTCAAAATCCAGTCTGGGCAGATGGAAAGAGATGCCTACTTTGTGCAGCCAGAAAGTTTTCAGTACATGTGATAGTTGAACCTGGAATACAAATTCAGAGAGTCTAGAGCAGCCTTAGCCTTAACACCACAGTATAATGAAACTAAGATTTTGCATGGTCCTATATCCTGATGGATCAAATCTGTCAGGAAAGGAGTCCATGGTGAATATGAAACTCCCCCCCCCCCC
>BHFT01014873.1:0-38578 GCA_004320025.1 Laticauda laticaudata | reverse complement strand
CCCCCCCCCCCCCAACTGCAGTCTTGGATCATTCTGTGTCAGAGCATGAAATGTGTAAAAAACTGTTCTGCATGGTGGAGGATGTATCCCTCAAGATTATTTTTGGGTACAAGTTTAGAATTCAAGCCTCCTATAAGTTCTGTACAGCCAACAGAGAAGAGTATGTGTGTTGATTTGTATGTAGAGGTTATAGTCCAGAGGCTCCCAAACTTTTGGGCATCAGGGGCCAGTTCTGTGAGAAAAGCTTTTCTGCAGACCAGAGGGGGCATGATTTTGTGGGCTGCCTGCACCCCACATGTCTGTGAATGGGGTTTCGCTTGCTTGTGGAGACCAGTTTCTGGCACACCACCAACTGGTGGCCGTTCGCAGACTGGGGAAAGTGGTGGTATCAATTTTTTTTACTACCAGTTCTGTGGGCAGAGCTTGGTGGGCGTGATATGGCTTGGTGGACATGGCAGGGGAAAGAAAATCCCCATTTTCACCCCACTCCAGAAGAAGGTTACTTCCATTCCCTCCCCACCAACCTGCTTTCCAGCTCCGTTCTCCTGTGCAGGGCAACAAAAGAAGACCCAGAAGATCAGCTGGGACTCAGGAAGCAGAGAAAAGATGGGGGCGAGACCAGTCAAAGGTGGGATTTGCTGGTTCTCCGGGTCCTGGTGACTTTCTGGACAAGTCCTTGCAGTTTTCTGGGCAAGAGAAGTGGCCCACCATTGCTTCCTTCTAGGGCTGAGAGAGAGTGACTAGCCCAAAGTCATCCAGCAGGCTTTGTGCCTAAGGCAGGACTAGAATTCACAGGCACCCACTTTCTAGCCTGCTACCTAAACTACTAGACCAAACTGGCTCTCAAACAGGAAGAAGGGAAGTAGAAACTACCTTTAACATGCTCACCACTATTCCTAATGGCTAGTTTTTATAGAAGGCAGGCCATTCAGGATGCTTACAGACAAAATGGCACTCAGTGATAAGATTTCTAAATCATAGTTGGTGTCTAATGTGTTGTCTGGACCCAGGCAATTAGGGCCTTGTTAAAGAAATCATGACAATACTCAGCATTTTTTGAAGGACAGCCTCATCCCAATTAAATTCATATGTCCCATCAGGTCTAGCAGAAATGGCATGTTGCGGGTTGTGTCTACAAAGGGGTATTATCTGATGGAACTAGGAGGAGAATATTTTCTGTTGCAGTGCCCACTCTTAAAAACATTATCCCCCTGAGGTTAGATTGGACCCAACCTCATTTGCCATAGAATAGAACAGAACAGAACACCTAGCCAAGTTGGTTGGACACACAAGGAATTTATCTCCGGTAGAGAAGCACTCAGTGGACTTGCAAAACAACAACCTTCCGGAAGAATCTCAAGCTGTCGGTTTTCCATCTGGCCTGGGGAATCTGGTGACGTTGTTGGAGAGCCTGCTAAATGGTTGTGTTTTTAAGGAAATGAACGACACTCTCCTACAGATTATACTTTTTTATGTTGTAACAGTTTTATTGTTTTTAAATTTTTATTTATCTGTTTAATTTTTATGCTCATTTCCCCTAACATTGTTTTAATTATTTTTGTGGTTGTTTTGGATTGGGTTTTTATATTTTAGGAGGGGGGGATTTTTAACGCCACCCAGTGTCACAGTGATGAGATGCATGGCTATATAATTTAATATCTGCCTAGTGGTTGTTTAATTAAGCCCCAGTTGGCTGGCTTTTCATAGTGAATAAAACATACCCATAGTAGGCATTAAATAGCTATTTTCTAATTTTTTGGTGGGTAATATCAAATTGAGGTTCTGATTTATCTGGAGAAAGCTAGGCAGAGGGAGAAAGTGCTGGAACCTCTAACACACTGTTGCATCATTCAGGAATCTTGGCCTGTTTCCAGGTAACAGTAGGAGTGATTTTGTGTGTGTCTTTTTTCTCAATTTCCACCAGGTGGCAAAGTTGCTAAAAAAATTAAATAATTTAAACTCACGGCAGGTTATGAACTGAACACAATCCCAGACACCCTCTGAGCGTTCTTAAACCAATCCATTTACATTGGAGATAATGCTAGAATTACAGATAATCCTCACTTAATGTTTGAAATTACATGGACCTTCCCAGAGATATTTATGACCTGATTTCAACGTTTCAACAGCTACCTCTCCCACCCTTCATGGTTACATGATTACATTTTCTGTGCTTGGCAATAGGTTCGCACCTATGGGTGTTCTGCAGTCACATGGCTGATTTTCAGCTTTTTAAAAAGGGCTTCCAGCATTTGTTTCTGAGGGGGACGGGGAGACCATTTGGAGAAAACAAGTTTATTTAAAAATCACCATGTTCAGTAGTTAGTGTTCATTGAACGACCACCACAAAAAAGATGGTAAAATCGGTCTGTTGGAAGAAATGTCCTTCTGGGTTCAGTTCCAAGTGGGGAAGAAAGACACTGGAAACGGAAGAAAAGGGGACCCTGGGGACAACAGGGCTGGACTGCTTCTGAAAGGATGCGTTATAATGCCGCTGGACGACAGGTCACAATGACTAGAGTGAAGAAAGAAGGGCTGAGCATGCTGAGTGTGCCCTGGGTTTTATACCCTCCCTCTTTGGGATTTGAATTGGAGCTTGTATTCTGATTGGTTGTCAGACTCCCATGGCGCCATGCAAGCAGGCAACTCTGTAGGCTTGTCCTGCAGTTCCAGGCTCTGTATGAGCCTTGCTGGGATGCATGATGCCACTGAAAGCGCGCTTTGGCAATTGCTTACAGTTTTCCTGCGAGAGTCCTTTGTTATGTAAAGTAATTCTGCCGCCTAAGGCCAGCATAATGGCTCTCCATTGCGGGCAAATCAATGCTACCTTCCAAAACCTCCAGTCCTCTTCCACTAACCACGCAGCGGCCCCCTTGTAACACCCAAAGCGCAAGAACGTTTGAATTGGAACAACCAACCCAACGTCGGAGCGCGAGTTAGTAATAACTGCCTCTCGTAGCTACTTACTCATTTCCTTATTATAGCCGCGCCGAAACTATCTTACTCTTCCTATTTATATGTATCTACTCTCTAAAACATTTTCATTTTCCCAGGAAGAGCCGCGGTGGGTTTTTAATTTCCAAACAGCTCGATCGTGATTGATCTGCTGGCAATGACCACTTATCGACCTGAACAACGGATAATTCTGGATCGCGTAAGTATTATCCTAGTGTGCGTCCTCCGAGCAAATTTACCCAAAGGCACTTTACCCTGTGATAAGAAGATCTCATCTTACCCACGTCATGCGGGCCATCAATGCTGGCTCAACCAAGGAATCCAATAACTACGATACATTCTACAAAGTAGGCAGGGACGCTTCATACGTCTAACATCGTCTCGTTCCACCACAACGACCCACTCCAAGCGATGTCGGCGAAGAAAATTTCCCCTGTAATATCTACCACCTCTCATCTGACCTATAACACAATGGCGGCTTTCTCAACAAACTCTATCTTCTTTGGCCAGTGGGCAACCTAGAGTGAATGGCCGGCTCCCCTACACACTTTCATCCAGGGCAAGCCTGGTTCGGCATTGGCCCTTGATTGTTTCTTATGCTCAGAAAGTTTCTCTATGACGTGTGCGCCTGCAGACAGTTTAATGACCAACTTCTCTCCCCACATATGAGTTTATTTACTTCTACATACAAAACCAAATTCCATTTACCTCGTCTCCTCCACACCTCCCGTGTGTCTTGTAGGTAACAATATGCCTGAAGCCCCTATCATATTCTCTCTCGCGTTTCTCACGGAGCTTGCTACGCGCGCGACGAGCCCATTAACTAATATACGGCAAGTCAGACCAACAGACACGTCCGTTGGTCATCGCGCGGTCCCCCTGGTCCTTCTTGAGCTCACGTCCCTTAGTCTAGCCAATGCTCCCAGGTCTCCCGCACATCATTCATAGGCTGCCTTTCATTCTCCAGCTTACACCATCATTCTTCTATAAATTCCATCCTATAGGTATTCGTCTCTTCTGTGGCGAAACTTCCTACCTATTTTTCTTTTGCGACAGTCTCAACTTTTTTTTTAGTCGTGGCTCATACCTGTTGGAAGCTATTTCTAATTAGGTCCTCAGGTTTCGGCTGGAAATCTGGCCCCTTCCCCTGCCGCCGCTGCTTGTTGCGTATGCCGCAATACACCCCTTTCTCCATTGGATACCACTCAAGAAGGCTGGATGGAGGTTCCCTACTACGGGTAGCCCAGCGCGGCTAAATCCCAGTATAGTGTTTGCTCCATCCCAGGGCACCACACAGTAGAGTCATTACCTAAAGGGGCTTATCTCAAGTCATGCTCTCCCTCGCATTATATCACTGCTTATCTTAAGTTGAGCCTTCCACTGTTGAACTCATATTGACAACACCCTGTGAGCGTGAGATGCGAAGTTGAGGAGGCAATTGCTTCCTAGGCTCTATTCTGGAAGTCCCATTCTGCATGTCACGAAAGTCAAACTGGACCAGTTCAATATGATGTAGGCTCGATTTCCTAACGCGCTCTTAGACATGTTATCTAACCCCATGTATTACTCCCTCTTCCACAGTCTTTATCTACGTCTTGCCATGCGCTGGTGTGTTATTCACCCATAGTACACCTTTGTTTACTTTGTGCATTTCGCTGCCCATGAAGAATGCGCTAGAACTAGGTTACTTTCGCTGAGCAAATACTATACTAAACACATACACCATGTTAGGATTTTCTATACCTCTGTGCTATGAGCTTCAACTGCCAACATTGCTCTCCATCAATAGGGTCTCACACTTTGGAGTTACTTAGCAATCAACAGTTTCTGCTGATTTCTCTCCGGAGAGCTCAGTAATCTCCCTGCCTGCCTCATGTGAGGTCACTGGTGGAGTTCTCTCTGATTCCCTCTCCATGCTGAGGATTAGGCATCTCTAGCTCACTGAATCTTGACTATACTGTCTCGCTTCACTATTTTACCTGGCATTCTATATGTCCGCTGTGAGAGGTATATTGTAAGTCCGCGAGGCTTAGCAGGTCTATAGGCGTGAGGCGCTCTCTATCAGATTTATCCGATCACTTACCTTGCCTGCGCGCTTGACCCTTTGGCCACCCATGCCATGCGTGGACTTCATTGTCAACTCTCATCAGCATCGTCAGCTGGTGACAACCTTCACCTCCCCCGATTTAAGGACTACAATGCCGAGAAAATACAACGACTGTATGGAGCGGGTCCGGCCTTGCCCGCCCACTTCCTGCTCCTAGTCCTGACAGTGGTCTAAGAAGGAGGTCCCTCTTTCTAGTGAGTGGTGCTACTTCTATTCCAGCTTTTTTTCAGCTCACTAAGAAGTAGTTGGTATCTACTGAAGTAGGTTGTGGTCTACTTTGTCGAATGCCTTGCTGAAATCTAAATATATTATGTCCACAGTATTTTGCTGGTCACTATGTTGAAGAATGAAATAAGATTGATTTAGCATGATCTGTTCTTAACAAATCCGTGCTGATTGCTAGTTATTGCTTTACTTGTTTCTAGGTGTTGGCAGATCTGTTTTTTTTTTAATTATCTTTTCCAGTATCTTCCCAGCTATTGATGTTAGGCTGATTGGTCTATAGTTTCCTGAGTCTGGGTTTTTTTTTTCCTTTTTTGAAGATGGGAACCACATCAGCTCTTTTCCAGTCCTCTGATAATTCCCTGGTGCTGCAGGATTTTTGAAAGATATGGTGTAGCGGTTCTGAGATGACCTCTGCTAGCTTTTTTAAAACTCTGGGATGTAATCCATGAGGCCCCGATGATTTGCGTTCATCAAGATCAGACAGGTGTTCTCTTACTATTTTTTTTTCTTATTTTAATGTTATAAGTATTTAAAACCCTAGCTTCTGTAATAGAGACATGCAGGTTCTCCAAGCAGAAAATTCCTAAACATGATGTATTCCTCCAGATATTTGAATTACAGATTCCCTTCATCATCACCTGATCAAAGACTGTGGAATGTTATTAATTGAATTAAGTAATTACTGATACAGTCAATCCTCTACTGACTGTATTTATAATTGACACCAGAATTTCTGTTGTTCGACAGGATCTTTCTTGCTGCAGTTGTTAAGTGAATCACTGAGTTGTTAAGTTAGTAACACAGTTGTTAATAATTGAATCTGGCTTTCCCACTGACTGCATGTTAGAAGGTTGCAAAAGGTGATCATATGACCAGGGAAACATTGCAACAGTCATAAATATGAGTCAATTGCCAAGCATCAGAATTTTGATCACATGACTATGGGGATGCTGAAGTAAATTGCGAAAGGAAACCTAACATCTCCTGCTTGGGCGGAGGGTTGGACTAGATGACCTACAAGAACCCTTCCAACTCTGTTAATCTGTTAAATCCCCACCAAAATAGTCCCTTTCAAAGTCAGTTTTCAACTAATTTTGGAAGCACAGAGGGGTCACCACTGAGAAGATCCTAATAGCCTAATTCTGTTTTGAATGTACAAAACCTTAAATTTTCAGCAGCTATGTTTACGAGTTCCTGGCTAATATGAAACTTATAATGGTTATTTATGTGGAGAAGTTTCATGTTTGCTGAAGCTGTGGAATATTTCATTGGAATTTTAGAATTCAAATGCATGTATTATGAAAGATCAGAAAAGGAGCTAGTGTGCTATGTAAGAAAAAGATTATATAAGCTGAAAAAAATCATTGCTCAATTGTGCTGAATAATTTTAGTTCCTGTTAGCTATTGTACTTAAGAAAAGGGCTGTGGAATTTGAGGTTTAGTTTTTCTTGTGGTGGTTACCTCTTGTATAAAGGAGTGAGTCAACCCTATCACTCATCTTACAGTTTTAAGAGTCCTTAATGTTTGAGTTTCTACAGGGCAAGAATTCAGATTCTAAAAATAAAACTGACCAGAATACCTGGAGAAACACCTAATCAAATGCCTTAATTTGATATTCCTGTGTGACAGATGAGGAATACCGAGGCTGAGAAATGAGTAGAACAAAGAAGAGAAATATATGTATATTTATGTATTTGCTTTTTCAGGAAATGGATTCCCCCAGAGCAAAGTCCTGCTTAAACATACAGAGAGTCCCCACTTTACATTCAGACATTCTCCAATATTCATCTGAGAGCTAGATTCAAATTTGTGGTATAAATCTACTTCTCAATTTACTCTTCAAGGAAATGTTATCCATTTTGCTAACTGCTCCAGTACTGTATTGTCTATGTTGGCAAAGGAAGGATGTTGGGCCAAAGAAATGGGACCCTTCTGATTTTTTTCTCATTAACTAAAATAAACAGCTTTTCTACTTCTTCCCATCTTCTTTCTGAAAAGATGTTCTTATCAGGTTCTTATCCCAAAAGAAAATTAAATTGAATTCTTAGACATTGGGACTAATTGATTCAGGAAGTAAAACTGTTTACAAAACTGATAAAAATCTGTTTTTAAATAAGAAAAGAAAAGCTGGCAATATTTTAACTGAGCAGCAAAAATATAAATATTGGACTGAGAATCAAACCCTTTTACCAAGACTGACCAACTTGTCCACATCACTTTATCTCACCTTTAATTATTCTACATCACAAATTCTTTCCATGAGAATTCTAGCAAATGAAATAATTCTCTCCAACTTGCTATCCACTTCTCCCCACCACCACCACCAGCTCATTTGAGAATTGATTATCCTCCAGGTCTTATAATTTCATATCTAAAATATTTATTAGCAGTGCACATTTCTTCATGCTTTCCAGCAATGCAGTTTTTAAAAAGTCTCTTTCATCAAGCCTCCTTCATCCTTGAGCCCGGCTGTCTTCTGTGGGTATGGATTCTTCAGTTACTGGTTGAGGTTCGTTTCTCACTTGATTGACTGCAATGGGCACCGTCCTCATGGCCGATTCCGTCACAGGACCTTCGATGCGGAGCTGTCCGTCGCTGGAAATGGAGCAACTGAGCCGATCTCGGTCCACGCTCTGGGGCACGTCCCACGCCCTTCGGAAGAGCTCGTAGCGGAATGGTCCATTGGGCATCTCGCTGGCCTTCCTGCCTGTCAGAATCACTTTCTCCCCTACCAGCTTCACCACCAGTTCCTGGGGGTCAAATCCAGCCATATCTTGAGTCACTGCAAAGGTGTCGTTGGTGCTTGGAGTCTCCAAGCTGTGGATGGTTTCATGACTGACCATGCTGCTGGCTGCGGGCCGCCAGTTGCTGGTGAGGAGCTCCCACATAGAGTCCATCTCACGCTCCAGCTCCTCAAAGAGTGAACCGGTCCGGGGCCATAAACCTCGGCTTCGAAGGGGATTTTGAGGGCCTGTGAGGTGCAGTCTGCACAGCATCTTGGTCTCTCTTCTGAATAAGCTGAGCCCGGTGTGTCTCTGTATGCTGAGAGCTGCTGTATGCTCAGCCTCTAGGACTCAGCTCCCTTTTATTCAAATTCTTACCTCGCTGGAATATTTTTGATGTGATGCTTCCCCACAGTAAAGAATTTAACTCATCCCTTGGGCATTTCATGAGAATTACTCAGCTACCCAAACTGGTACCATGAGACAACCTCACCCAATTTTCAGCGCTGGCCTCATTTGTTTGGCCTGTGCCTGGTTTATAATTAGGATAACTTTCGCTCTCACTCTGTCCAAAATAGAATATGGAGTAATGCAAACTAAGCCAGGAACAGCTGCTGCCGGTAAACACCCAGGCAATGATGCTTAAGAACGGAGGCCTTTATAAACTAATCTAGTTTTCCTCAGGCTTAACATTTTTCCTTAGGCATGTAGACTGATTATATCATAAATGAAGAAGAAATGGCTAGCTAATAAACATTACATTATTTCATGGACTCCAAATTAAATATTAGCAGAATCTTAGGATTGTGACAATCTATATAGTTCTCGACTTAACAACCACAATTAAGCCCAAAATTTATGTTGCTCAGGGAGTTTTGCCCCAGTTTGTGTCCTTTCTTGCTACATTTGTTAAGTGAGTCATGACTGTTAAGTTAGTAACACGGTTGTTAAGTGAATCTGGTTTCCCCACTGACTTTGCTTGTCTGAAGGTTATAAAAGGGGATCACATGACCCCCTGGGACACTGCAACCATCATGAATATATGAATCAGTTGCCAAGTATCCAAATGTTGATCAGATGACCATGGGGATGCTGCAGTGGTCATAAGTGTGAAAAATGGTCAAGTCACTTTTTTCAGTGCCGCTGTAACTTTGAATAGTTCCAGTTGTAACTAAACAAACAGTTGTACATCAAGGACTACCTGTAGTACATTTAGCCACTGTGTAATTTCTTTTGTGATTTTGTGTGTATCCATCCTCTGTAGCCTATAAGCCACACTTAAGGGCTGAATATATTGTGTAATTACAGGTAATGGTGGCTTATTCCACTACCAGGATTAACTAGATAGATAGATAGAATTCTTTATTGGCCAAGTGTGGTTGGATACACAAGGAATTGGTCTTTGGTACAAATGCTTCCAGTGTACATAAAAGAAAAGATACATTTGTCAAGAGTCAAGAATCACAAAGTACAACACTTAATAATAGTCATAGGGTACAAATAAGGAATCAAATCATACTAGGAAACAGTCAATAAAAATCGTTAGGATACAAGCAACAAGGTTCATAAGTGGGAGGGGATGAGTAACTTAGTGTGATTTTTGTACCCATTGCGATTCGTAAAGTGCTCTGTACTGCTTAATATGATGTATCAGATGGAACTTATTCACTAAAGTGCACTTCACTAACCCAAGGTTTGCACAGTAAGTGAACCTAGTTAGCCCAGTTGAGTAGCTGCTTAAACCACAAAATGTATATTTCATTTCTTTCCAGTGATGACATTTGGCTGCATTGGGACCAGACAAATTAACACAGTTGAAAAAGTCCAGAAATATTTCACAAGAAGAATTCTCCACTCCTCTACTCATTGCAGAATACCTTATGCCACCAGACTTGAAACTGTAGACCTAGAAGACCTCCAAGGTCCCATCCAACTCTGTTATTCTGTTACACTAAATTATGATTGTATTAAACCAGAGGTGGTATTTAGCAGGTTCTGACCAGTCCTGGAGAACCAGCAGTGGGAATTTTGAGTAGTTCAGAGAACCAGCAAATACCACCTCTGACTGGCCCTACCCCCATCTATTCTCTGCCTCCTGAGACCCAGATGATCGGATGGGTCTTCTTTGGTTGCCCTGTGCACGAGAATGGAGCTGGAAAGCAGGTTCCTGGGGTGGGGAGGGAATGGGGATTTTACAATATCCTTCCCCTGCCACACCTACTAAGCCACGCCATGCCCACCAAGCCACGCGGACAGACCTGTGGTAAATTTTTTTGAATCCCACCACTGATTTAAACATGGTCTAGAACAATGTTTTTCAATTGTAGTAAACTGAAGATGTGTGGAATTCAACTCCCAAACTGATTAAAGTTGCTAAAGAATTCTGGGAGTTCACACTGACTGGCAAATTCTGGGAATTGAAATCTACACAATTTAAAGGTTGCCAAGATTGAGAAGCATTGGTTTACAATCTCTGGAGGGAGGTAGTTTAAAAAAAATCTTATCAATAAGCATCTCCCCCTTTATTTAAGTTTTCTTCTCTCCTTTGTCATCAAAAAAATATTGGAGGGTTCCAGTTGTCAGCTGCAAATCTTCCACAAGGGTCAAGTTGTATACATCGGTGTTTTTAAAAAAATGGGTTAGTAGAATTACAAATGCATCTCTCTTCTCACCAACAACCTAGTTGGAGGATGTGCAGTTTGGCCCTCGATATTCACTGACATCATAGGAGAGACTCGGTATGAAACATGAATGGAACTCACAGCATAGAAATACACACATCCCAGTGTCACTGCGTGTTTCTGGAATATTTTTAAGCAGCTTTATTTATCTCGCAGGATGTATGAGAGAGAGTACTGCCAGTCCCCCAGCACCCTTGAAATAGGAGGCTGACGCAACCCCCATGAGAGAGTTTTATGCTCATGCAAAGGAAGAAATGTCACTGAGATGTTTCTGTTACAGTTGTCACACCCTCTCCTCCTGTGAGTTACAGAAGCACCAGGAAGGAGCCAGCAAGGGCTCTCACAAGCTGGAAAGGGTGTCCCTTACTGGTAGGAGCCAGGGAGAATCGAAACTAGTTGCTGCAAAGTGGCTCTTGTTTGTCCCATTGCAAAACAGCATTTTGCCCAAGTATCAGGACTGTGATCAGGTGCTCAGGCAATTGGCTCTTCAGAATGGATACAATCAAGATCAAAGGAGGTACTAACACCACTCTATAAAGCCTTAGTAAGACCACACCTAGAGTACTGCATCCAGTTTTGGCCATCAGACTGTAAGAAAGACGTTGAGACTCTAGAAAAAGTGCAGAGAAGAGCAACCAGGATGATGAGGGGACTGGAGACTAAAGCATATGAAGAATGGTTGCAGGAACTGGGCATGGCTAGTCTAGGGAAGACATAATAGCGGTCTTCCAATTTTTGAGGGCCTGCTGCAGAGAGGAAAGGGTTACAGTGTATAAGATTCCTTTAGAGGTGCAGTATTTCTACATTTTTGAACTGCATCAAACATTGTATTCTTACTATGGCAGTAAATACATCCAGGTATCTATGATATCAATGCTCTGATGTAGTTTTAATTTTTGTTAGTCTTGTATTTAATTTTGATGATAATTGGACCATGCCTGAATGAGGTCTGTGGTATAAATAATATTGTCTGTATTGAAACGTAACCTATTTCTATTCTATTTCCTACCAGAAATTAGTGAAAAGTCACATTGCCTTTATTCAGAAGTTTTTAAGTTTGCACTCCCCCAAAATCAATAATTTTAGGATTCACAATAAAGGGTTTGGGATGTAAATTACATTAAATTACACCAGCTTTTGGATTATAAGAGTTTTTAAGCAATGTTAAGGTATGTGGACTTCAACTCCCAGAACTCCCCAGCTAACTTTCTGGGGAACAGAAGACTTTAGCCAAATAGGTTTTCTTGTTGTTTTGCTTAGCACGTACATGTTGCATGTTGCTAAGTATGATCATGTGGTTGCAGGATGCTGCATCTGGATGTAAATTGTGAGCCAGTTGCCAAGTGCCTGAATTGCAATCACATGGCTGCAGGGTAGCATGATGATTGTAAATGCAAGTTCAGGTTGAACTTGAAGAAAACAGAAGAAGCTTCTTGGATGAGAAGTGAAATGTTTCAAGGAAAAACCCAAGAAAGTTCAGTTGCCTTTTGAAAAGTACCTTTGGGATAACCATGACCTGGATGGTTGACAGTTTCCATAGACATTCAGTCCTTTTTTCTGAGTTCATCCTAACTTTAAATCATTGTTAAATGAACACTCATAAGTCAAGGACTATCTGCAATTCAGATATGCCAAAATTTGTGCCAGGAAAAGAACAGGCAATATTGCCTTAAAAGAGAAATTTTGGCTCTTTCCAGAAAATCTTCATCAGCAGAATATATACTCTGAAAAGGATTTGTATCATTTTTTTTGCTGCAGTTGGCAAAATATGAGAAAGTGATCCAAAGAGACAGAAAGATGCTGACTAGCATTTCTGGCCCTTAAGTTTCATGAAATTCTGCTTGAAAAGAATCAGGCAAATTGTAAAATATACAAATATGGAAAAAGCTTTATTTCAAAATTCTAAAACAGGTGAACAAACAAGTATGAAATAGCTTGTCCATGCAACAACAGCATAGAAAAAAGAAGAGCAGCTTTGACACAAAAGTTGAAAATTTTCAGCCAGCCATCGAAAATCCTAATTATTCTAGAAAGAGAAAAAAAAAGTATAGGTGGATTAATTTATTGAACATTTCAAGGCTTTTTTTTTTTAAGGAACATATTTATCAAATTTGTATAGCTACCCATTTCATGCAGAGAGACTCTTGGCAAGTGTACAATTGGATAAAAACCAGTTATAAAACAAAGATTAAGAAATAAATAGTATAATCACAAATTTGGAAGATTTAGAAATTTGGTTTTTGCACCATTTGGAGAAAAAGAAATTTGTCACATCCATGGACATTGCATGCAGAAAGTTTTTGGTTCTAGTATAGGGGTCTCCAACCTTAGCAACTTTAAGACTTGTGGACTTCAACTCCCAGAATTCCTCAGCCAGCAAAGCAAAGCTGGCTGAGGAATTCTGGGAGTTGAAGTTCACAAGTCTTAAAGTTGCTAAGAGTGGAGGTCCCTGTTCTAGGGCACTGATTATGAATCTATAACATGTGTCAAAGGGAACACCTGTAGGATCAGGAATGTATTTTCCAAAACATGGATAAGGGACAGATGTGGGAATGAAAAAAAAAAAAGCATAGCTTTTAATTTAGAAGTGGAAGGCTAACTTGTGCTAAGGGGAACAGTTGGAATTTTTAAAATGCCATGGGAGTCAAAGATTGGTCGAAAAAGTGGATGGATATATTAAATTAGGGTGCTCTTAACTTCTTATTTTTTTCTGCATTATCAACTTTGGTTCAAATTGTAGGATTTTCCCTGCACCCCAGCTCCCAAATTTTGCCCTAACATTTCTATCATCCATTTCTCTGCAGGTTCATTTTGCCATATTGCCTAATTGTGTACAGTTTTTTGCTAACGGAGTTTCTAAAATAATACCTTCCATCATTTGTGGGGTCCTGTGAGCTTGGTGGTTTTCTTGTAGACATTTCATTACTAAACTAAGTAACATGATCAGTGTTAGGACTGATGATTACGTTACCTAGTTGGGTCATGAAAAGTCTGCAAGAAAACCACTAAGCTCAGAGAGCACTAAGGACTCTACAGTTCAATTCTCAACTGAAAATATTCTCTTCTACTTATACATCATTTCCATGAAAATATGTGTTTCAGAAGGAAAGAAAAAGGGTTTGATACTTTCAGATGAGATTTTCCTCCAGGAGATCAGAGTTGGACATCTCCACATAGACAGGGCTGTAAAGTACTGTAAAGTGGAATATAAGTCTAAGTGCTATTGCTAAGTACTATTATTGTTCTCTCTTCCAAGTTTTCTGTGCCCAAACCACCCTCTGAGGCAGCAGTGGGATCCTACCTGTTCCACTACCGGTTTGGTGATTGTGCGCAGACGCAGCTTTTCTCACACCAGCTAAGGCCTGCAGTGCCAATTAGCTAAATTGGATAGCTAATTAGGATAAAGAAGAGAAAAGGGCAGGGGCATGTGGGAGGGCCGATCCTGCGCTTTTCTCTTCTTTCTCCTCTCAGATGATCCTCCTCTCAAGCTGATCATGGGAGGCTTTTTTTACTACTGTTCTGCCGAAACAGTAGTTTGGCTGTACTGGGCTGAACTGGTAGCCAAGACCACTATTGCTATGAGCTGAGAAATAGTGACTGGGTCAGAGTCACTCCATGAGGTCTCCACAGATGAAGGGGGTCTTTGATTATAGCAAGCAAAGAGAAAATCCTTACCGGGGCAACTGGCTTCTGTCCAAACATCTTGAGAGTCATTGTTATCAACTGTGCCACAGCCTTGGATGGATGTGGCTGTGATTTCTGTACTTCCTAAGCTCTTTCGGGAGCAAGTGCCACTGCTTGCCAGAAGACAGTACTCTGGAAGTTTGGCGTCATCTCCAGACGTTTCTGATGCCACTAGTTCTTCTCTAGCATCTGCTGTTTGGGGTGTTTCTGCTGCAGTGCCCTCTCCATTTTGGCCCTGCTGTAAGAGTTGATATGTGTAAGGGTCAGAAGTTAATCTCTAGTTTTTTTGTGCTTGGATACAGAACAGAGTTGGAAGGGACCTTGAACAAGGAGGGATTCAACCTGGAAATAAGGAGAAACTTTCTGATACTGAGAACAATCAACCAATGGAACAGAAATTGCCCTCGGAAGTTGTGGGAGTGTCATCACTGGAAGCTTTCAAGAAGAGATTGGACTGCCATTTGTCAGAAATGGTGTAGGGTCTCTCACTTGGGCAGGGGGTTGGACTAGATAATTTATAAGTTCCCTTCCAACTCTGATTATCTGTTATAGGTCATTGAGTCCAACCCCCTACTCAAGCAGGAGACCTTATACAATTTCTGACAGATGGCTTGTCGACTCTTCTTGAAATCCCAAAGGTGCTTTTTTTCAAAAGGCAACTGGACTTTCTGGTTTTTCTTTGAAGATGTTTCATTTCTCATCCAAGAAGCTTCTTCAACTCTGACTGGATGATGGGGAAAAAAGGCTGACTGGATGTTTTTTTTTTTCTCCACCATCCAATCAGAGCTGAAGAAGTTTCTTGGATGAGAAGCAAAACATCTTCAAAGAACAACCAGAAAGTCTAGTTGCCTCTTGAAAAAAAGCACCTTTTGGACAACTGTGACCTGGATGACTGAGAATCTCCATAGACATTCTCTTCTTGAAAGCTTCCAGTGATGAAGCACCCACAACTTCTGAAGGCAACCTGTTCCAATTGGTTGATTGTTCTCACCTTATTTATGAAATAATCTCCCCTTATTTCTAGGTTGAATGAACAGGCTGAGGAATGGTTGGCTTCTCCTGTACAGGTAGTCCTCGACTTATATTTGCAATGCAACCTGCCATTAAGGTCATAAGTCATGACAGTTGAAAAAAGCAGGCCACCCACACCACTGAACCAATTTTACAACCTGTTTTGCAATAGTCATTAAACTGATAACTGTGGTTGGGAATGGAAATGAATAAAAAATATGATTATTAATGATTATAAGTAAAGTGAAGATAAAATGAGACATATTAAATTATTTTAGCAATTGATTGGAGGGGATACTTTAAAATATATACATTTTAAAATATACAGTTGATTATTTAATGGATATTAGAAGTGTATAATGAGAATATTTTATTTGGATTAAAGTGGGGGAATGGAAAATACCATGTGGATCCTAAATATATTGGCTTTATTCTATTTTACTCTTTTTAGATTATTATACATTGGCTTAGAGAAAATTAAGGATAATAATGATGTGTAATGTAAATAAAATAGATGGTAAGCTGAAAATGGAAATAATAGGTGATACAGAATTGAAAACCTATGTGTGGATGAAATGATATTGATATTGAATTAATGAATTGAAATATGAAATGCAAATATTTAAAGATGAGTGAAATGGATAATATGAGATGATATTATATAAGATTAATGGAAATGAAAGCATGATTGTATTTATTTAAAAAAATAAAAAACTTTTTACAAAAAAACCCTGATACTGTGGTTTACGGAAGTAAACACTGTTTTCTGGAGGGTGGGGGAAGCCATAAAATGCAGTCACATGGCCGTGTGACATTGCACCGTGGTTAAGGGAACCCACTGTTCGCAGTAGCAGTTTTGCTAAACTGTCATAAAATGTGGTCCTGTGGGTGCAGGATGCTGCACATGGCTGGGTTAACCAAATGCCAAAATGAGACCATGTGACTGCACAGTGTGCATTTGCAGTGATTGTCAGAATTTTGAAACAGGGTCATAATTTAACTTTTTCCAGGTAGATCACAAGTCAAGGACTAGCTGCAAATAGTGGCTGTGTAGGTTCTAATGTTGCTAAGATAAGACAAAATGCTTAAAAAAAATACCGGTGAAATTGGGTCTTCCTTCAGCATCACCAAACCATTCTTCTCCTCGTATTCCAGGTCACCCTCGGTGTCATTCTGCGACTTATACTCCTCACTGTCAGATTCTGATTTGGAGGGCTGGTAAGAAAAGAAATATATTTACAAGATATATTTACCTGGAATAATTTCTGTTCTCTGAAAAAAGTACAAATCACTCAATTGCCCAAGAAAGCAGAGTATAGTAACTAAGTAGGAACATGTGGAAATTTTGGTGCTATTTGAGCTTGATTGTTTGCTTGCAAATGTATCATTAACCAGCTAAGTAGCATCAATCTTGAACTAACAGACATTCTCTTCTTTTAGTAACAACATACTATTTCTGTTACCAATTCATAAAGTCCAAACTGCAGAGGTGGTATTCAGCAGGTTCTGACCAGTTCTGGAGAACTGGTAGCGGAAATTTTGAGTAGTACAGAAAACTGGCAAATGCCACCTCTGACTGGCCCTGCCGTATTGATTCTCTGCCTCCAGAGTCCCAGTTGATCAGCTCTTCTTCGGTTGCCCTGCACAGGAGAACGGAGCTGGAAAGCAGGTTAGTGGAGGGATCAGGATGTTGCAGTAACCTTCCCCCAGAAGTGGGGAGGGAATGGGAACATTGCAGTAACTTTCCCCTGCTACGGCCACCAAGCCACATCATGTCCAAGCCACGCCCACAGAACCAGAAGTAAAAAATTTTGAATCCCACCACTGTGTATATGTGTCTATTCCTCTCCAAGAAAATAAGGTGTCTCAGTTTGGATTCAAACGTTCTGCTATCCCAGGATTTGCTAAAGAAATCATAGTTGGCTGATCTGCACACAGTGCTAAGCAAAAATATTAAAAACATGTTAACACTCAGAGAAATTTATAAACCCAGGCATGAATTAAATATTTGAATGTGGGATGATCCCAAAAAATTGGGATTACTTGCCTGTGTCTGCATATTTTACCAACTCATAGCATGCTTAATCATAGTGTATTGAATTGATCCCAATAGCTGAGTACACACCATCAGAATAAGCTGATCATACTGGCTGGGTTTATGGAACATAATCCACGATTTACAACTGAGCATAATGCACTTTCTAAACCCTTCAGTAAACTTTCATTTAGAACTACAGGTAGTCCTTGATGTACAGCTTGTTTACTGACCATTCAAAGGTACAATGACACTGAACAAAATGATTTACAACAGATCCTTCCACCTGCAACTGTGGTAGCATCCCCAGGTTCACATGATCAAAATTCAGGTGCTTGGAACCAGTGTGTATTTACAACATTGCAAATATCCTGGAATCATGTGATCACCATTTGCAAATTTCCCAGACAGCTTCAGACAAGCAAAGTTGGGAATTTAGATATGCTGAACGACCACACAATTTACTTCATGATTTGCTTAACAACCATGGCAAGAAAGGTGGTAAAATCAGGAGTGTCTCATTTAACAGCCACCTTGTTTAGCAACAGAAAATCTGGTCTATTTGTGGCTAGAACCTGTACAATAAAACCCCTATTTTGCCAGTGTTGTTCAGTGTTCAGTTATTTCCTATATAACTGTAAAGTGTGAGGGATATTTTAACAAATCAGACAGCTATTATACAGAAGGCTCAAGCCATTTCTTCTCCAAAATGGCACACCTTTTTAAGAACATGTAGAAAATGCAAGGAAACAGATTTCTAATTGTATACTTTTTTTCTGGTTTCCCTGATGCGTACACCTGTGAAATAAACATTTATATTGCAATCTAATTCTGAAGTGTAAGAGAGGCTAATGGAGACTTTATGTCTGAAGGGCACCTATGACCAAAGTCTTCCAGGGAGTCTCTGGAGAAAAGGGCTGATGCGTGCAATACTATTTGCCACCTTCCTGGAAACTCTCAGAAGGACCCTAGAAGCAAAGGATGTTGGTAACTGGAGGACATTTTTGGGTCACGGTACCTCATAGGTGGGATCCTGTGAATCATTATCTGGAAGGTCTTTCAGGATTGTTTCTATCCAGCACTGGGGCTCATCCAGAACAGCATCTTCTTCTATCTTCCTTTTACCCCCTCTCATAGAAGGGGTGACAGGTGAGTTCAGTATCTCTGCAAGTGAAGAAAAGAGTGCTGTGGAGCTGGAAAACACAGGGGTTATTTCTGCACCCACTGCTTATCCCAAATGAAGGCTGAGGAAAGAACTGGATAAAATCAAAGCATGTCACACTGGGTCAAAAACAGTTGGGCATAGACTTTGTTACTCCACCATCCAGAAAAGCCTGGTCCAGCAGAGGACATGAATGGGCGATTTTTGTCTTTTAAGCTTTGTGATGGAAAATCTCAGCTTTAAAGAAAGCCAAAAGACTGTAGAGTTCCACATTTTTGTAAACTTAAGTTATTAATCACCTGCTGTCAACCAACAAACTGGGGGGCCATGATTTCAAAGTGCCACAAATCTTCTATCCAACCATGACTACCTATTCTGCAGCTAATTGAGAAATGGTTTACTATCATCAAGTTATGGAAGTAGAGAATAGTACCATCTCTGAAGAAAAATTGCAATACCTAGTCCAGGGGTCTCCACCCTTGACAACTTTAAGACTTGTGGACTTCAATTCCCAGAATTCCTCAGCCAGATATGCTGAGATATCAATAGGCAAGGAATGTTGCAGGCCCATCCCCTAAGGAGATACATCTGGTGAGACTTAGAAGGACCTTCTCTGTGGTGGCTCCCACCTTTTCGAATATCATCCCTTCAGAAATTAGACTGCCCACCCACTTTGACACACTTTTGTAAGGCCCTGAAGACTTGGTTTTACCAGCAGGCCTAGGGTACCCAGAGTGAGATGGAGCCCATCAAATGACTCATTTTGACTATGTGTTGTTGCCAGGAGCAGGTGTGTGAGGGGTACTATTGCTTTTATTTTTATTTTCTATACTGAGAAGCAAAATATCTTCAAAGAAAAACTAGGAAGTCCAGTTGCCTCTTGAAAAAGCACCTTTGGGACTATGTTTCCAAAAAGCACAGATACCATGAAAATTACCCTTTTGTGTTTTTAATGACTCTTTTGGTCTAGATCTGTGATGGCGAACCTGTGGCACACAAAGCCCTGTCTGCGGGCATGCAAGCCGTCACCTCAGCTCAGCTTGTGCAGACATCTCCCGCCTGCCAGTTGGTTTTCAGGTCTTTGCCACGCATGCGCTGGGTTGCGGAACAAGCAGAAGAAGTGTGCAAATGCACAGGGGGCAGGGAGCACAGTGCAGTGCAGCGCAGCCCCCCCTTGCTCCTCGTTTTGGGCTTAGTCGGCTTCCCTGCAGCCTCCTGGGAGCAAAAACAGGCCACAGAGGGGTCATGCTGCCTACTCGACCCAAAACAAGGCACTGGAGGTGTGTGTGCATGTGGGGGGTCAAACACACATGCAGAGGGACAGGGGTCATGCATGCATGCACAGAAGGGCAGGGTAAGTGGGAGGGGGTCATGCACATTGCATTATGGGTGCACTTTCAGCCATCAGTGCTCTAGATGTTTCTAGTATTATTGTGTGACTCTTCTCTTCTAGAGTGGGAGGAAAGCAAATTGTTTATGTAGCGTTGCTGACTATCCCAGCCTAATAATAGCTTTAAACATTTTTGGTTATCCTTTCTAACATTTCCAGAGTTTGGAAAAACAAGGGAAAAATAAAACCCTACTGGTCTTTCCCTGACTTACCTTCAACTTCAGTGGTCTGGCACATGCTATGTAGAAAGCCAAGGGCCAACTGAAATCGGACTGGGATGATGGCAAAGAGGATCTGAGCCACTGTGCCCAGGCGCTTCGTGGCAGGCTGGCGCTTCTTGCTGTCACGAGGTTTCACTATAAACAGGCAGTGAAGCCAGGAACATCCCTTGTGGAACCACTGTAGCTGGAACAGTAAACAAGCAAGCATACGCGTGAATAAGCCAGTCTTCCTAGAGGACAGCAAGAAGTAATGCAAAATGCCAAATCTTAAATTGGCCAGGATTTGAGAGAATTAAGCCAAGGAAGAATTTTTGATGCCAGAATCCTCCTCAGCCCAAGCAGGTATATCTGCAAAATTCCCCAAGCACAGTCCCTTCCATGGTTTCATCTCGAGCATTGAATCACAGCCGTGGTGTCCGATTAAACAAGATGACATTTTGCCAATCCTAATTCTGAATTCCTCATGAAGGAGTACAGCCTGAATAAACAGGGTCTGATTTGTGAAGACCACTTTGGTGATTTGCAAAATATTTAGGACATCTTTAGGAGGTCCCTCTGGGAAGTTTACAATGTGACAAGCAACAATATCTCTGTGAAACTCATTAGCCTGGCATTCAGAGATCATTGGCTGTGTTCAAACCCTGCTTATCAGGCTGTACTAAATAAACAATGTTGCCTGGCTTTGCAGCAGGCTAAATTAACACATTTCACAAACTGACAAAGCTGTGTTCACAAATCACCACCCAGCAAGGCAATATCATTTAGCAGAATGTGCAAACCCAAACAATTCATCCTTTTGTCAAATGTATTTTTTTAAAAAAAGCAAGCCATTTCTAGCGGCTGTCAGCTCCTGCGTAGGACAGAGATCTAAATGAAAACATCTTGAGAACATGCAAGGCAGGAGACTTAGCACTTCCCTTAGAATTGCGTTTATTATTACAATCCTAGTTTCTCCCCAGAAATTCAGATGGACCTTTCTCTAATTTAAATCTATTATTGTGTCCAGCACTTGGAACAATAGAAAACAAGACTTGGCATTCTTTTCTGTCGAAGCCATTCAAGAAATATCCCATTTCTGCTTTTCCCAATAAACTCTCCCCTACTTGCAAATGGGAAAAATGTTTGCCACCCAACATAAATGTGTTTGTGTGTATGTGCGTTTCAAGTGAGCTGTGGTGATTAAGGCACTTACAAATTATAAAAGCCAATTGGCATAGGAAAGGACAAATCTGATTTATTTCCATCTCTCTCATCCCAAGTTCACTACCTCCAGACACTCTACGGAAGTAAAAGGATTTAAAGAAACAAAATAGGAAGAGTCTGGATGCTTTTGAAATTTGGTGTTAGAGAAGATTCCCAAGATAAGAAAAACAAACCAATGGATCATTGAATAAATCAGCCTTTTAGACACAAATGACCTGGCTCAAATTATCCTACTTTATTAAGCAAAGACCCAGCTCTCTGGAGAAGCCTCCAATGGTGGGAAAGATGGAGGGGAAGAGAAGAGGACAAGTAGCAGCAATTGTGGATGGACTCAGTTACAGTGGTGACAAGTACTGCTAGTAAACCTAAAGTACACTCTTAGTAAACCTAAAGACCAGGCACAGGTAGTCCTTGACTTACAACAATTGAGCCTCACATTTTTATTGCCGAGACATTTGCTGTGTGAGTTTTACCCCATTTTATGACCTTTCTTGCCATAGTTAAGTGAATTACTGCAGTTAAGTTAGTAACCTGGTCATAAAATGAATCTGGCTTCCCCATTCACTTTGTCAGAAGTAGCAAAAACACGACTCCAGGATACTGCAACAGTCATAAATAAGCCAGTTGGCAATAATTTGAATTTTTACATGATTACAAAATGGGGATGCTGCACGGGTTGCAAGTATGAAAAATAGTCATACATCACTTTTTCCAGTGCCATTGTAACTTTGAATAGTCACTAACCCAAAGGTTGCAAGTAGAGGTCTACCCATAATCCCTCAAGCTTCCAATCTAAGTTAACTCTTAAAATTTACCATCTGCTTTAGGATGGCCCTGTAAAAGACTCTCCCCCAACTAGGGCACTCTTCAAATGTGTACATTTCTACTTTCAGAATTCCCCTGCTGGTATGGCCATTGTTAAGAATTATGGAAACTGAAGTCCACACATCTGAAACATGGCCAACTTAGAGAAAGCAGGATCATCTAAAAGGCATGGTAGGACACAGGGCCTTTTTTGCCAAGTGCCCGGCTTCCAGTAATGGAGGCAAACATGCAGGAAACCCTAAAACAAAACAAAACAAGTCATTCCTTACTCATTTTCCAAATCACCACCTAGGATACTTGGCTGAAAATGCAAGCTTGACCAGAGACGTTTTTTGCCTAAAACTTCAACCTCTCCCTATTTTCTAGAGCCATTATTTTCCCTCCTCCCCCCAACCCAAGGGGGAGGAAGACAACTTACCAGAAACCTCAGTGGCCAAAACCAGTCTATTATTTTAAAACATACTTTCCAGGTGGCTTCTGGGCTTTCTTTGAGGGGAAGTGTAGAAATCTAGAAGGGAAGTGCAGAAAGACAGAAGTCAGCTGCTAACACATTAAAACATTTAAGAAGCTTGCAAGCAACCAGGTTAGATAATCCAGAATACTAATTAACTGGTCAATGGGCCATTGCAAGTTACTCTGAGAGGCAAATTATCCAAGGAAACCACCATTGCTCTTGAATAGTTTAAGATGCAGACTTCAATTGAATAGTTTAAGATGCAGACTCTAGCATGCTGGCTAGAGAACTCTTGAAAATGAAGTCCATAATCACTTAAAATTGCCAAGGTTGAGAAACATTGGTTGAGAGCAAGGGTTTTCAAACTTGCCAAATTTAAGCCTTGTAGATTTCAATTCCCAAGAATTCCGGAGCTAACATGACTGGAGGAGGAATACTGGGAATTGAAGTCCGCAAGGCTTAAAGTTGTCAAGTTTGAAGACCCATGGTTTAGAGGGAGAATTTTCCTCCAATAGGAGAATATAGAAGTTCTTCCACCAACAGCACCTGGTTTTGGGGCTAAGAGGGAAGGACTGACCCAAACCCTTTCCCCATTAATAATCTTTTCTCTTTCAACTCAAGCTCTAAGCATATACCAACAGCACTATGACTTGCTGAAATGTCTCTCACAAACTTCTTGTTTTTCTATTCTCCTCCCCAATAATATAATATAAATGCAATAACAATACCTGGGACAAGGACTTTTCTCCTTTCTGTTCCATGGTAACTAGAAGTGGAAAAAAAAGTAAGCAAAGTTCAACCTTTCAATTCGATTTAAATAGACTCAGCCCCAGGTGCAATCCTCTCAGCCTTTAGTTAGCCAGCTTCACTCCTCACCAAAGCCTGCCTCTGTTCCTGATCCTCAAAATACTTAAGGATAGGTTGTAATAAAGGGGCTTCAAATAAGGGTTGGGTATATTGCATACTAGGTGCTAAACTCTGAAATGCTAACCCTTGCTAAACTCACCAACCACAACAGGCCATTGTGAATGCAGTTGGGAGATCTTGAACTGGCTTAGTTAAGCAACTATGCAAAATGATAAGCACCTCGCATTCAAGAATCTGCAATCAAATGGGAAAGGTGGTTTTCGTCTGATGGGTTGCAATCCTGAAGCTGTCCTCTTGGATGTTGCATTTAGGAAGTTTGGGCAGTGGGATATTATTTGGCTAGCTAGAGCAAGGTGTAGGAGAAAATGGGGCTTAAAGGGGACTGAATCTAAGCCTTTGCTGGATTATTAATACTGGGAGCATCTGGCAGTGGTTGCATGCAGGTTGCTTAATTGTCTACTGGTCACATGAAAGACTAACTGATAGTGGGTATGTTTGGTGTGGTTTTCAATCAGTTTTTGACTCCTGGGCAGTGCCTGGACAAATTCCTTCAGTTTTCTTTGCAAGGTTTTGGAAGTGGTTTGCCATTGTTTCTTTCCTAGGGCTGAGGGGGAAGAACTGGCCTAGGATCACCCAGGTGGCTTAAGACAGGGCAAGAACTCACAATTTCTTGGTTTGCCTGGCCTTTATTTATCTGTCCTTTACTCAGTTCAGGTTTCTGAGTTCAAACCTTATATTCTCTAGAGTCTCTCTAGACCTTAACTATCTCAACTACATTGATTGACTAGGTTAAAGGGGGTTGGCTAATGTAGAACTGAATATATTATCTGAAAAAAAGGTGAGGAATCCTTTTGGTTGAACTCAACTCCTGCTTTGGGAAATAGTAGTTTGCAACTTCTTTTTTTTTTGCATATTTTAAATTCTACCTACTTCTCGGTTGCTTGAGATTCCACTCAGTGACTTAATCAGATAATAGTTTCATCCTGCTCAATTTCTGAGCCTAGATCAGGGGTCCCCAAACTTGGCAACTTTAAGACTTCTGGACTTCAATTCCCAGCATAGCTGGCTGTAATTTCTGGGATTTGTTTGCCACTTCAGAATTTCCAGCCAGCTATGCTGGGAGTTGAAGTCCACAAGTCTTAAAGTTGCCAAGTTTGGAGACCTCTGGCCTTGGTGAATCAACCAGGGGCTTTCACTTGCTAAATTCTTATAGGAACAGAGCCCATTAAAAAAAACAATAGGCTTTGATGATTGTTCCTAATCAAATACTTATTCATTATTCATTCATTACACTGATTTATAAATCTAAGGAACATCTAGCTTTCAAGACTGGAGAGTTGACAATATTAAAAACCAATGAAAGCATCCTTTTGTTTATATATAAATCAGATTTCCAGGATAACAATCTCACAGCGACTCTGAGGGGTATGCAAGATTAGAACAGGCATGCAACGTAAACCAAAGGTATTAACAGAGATGAATATAGGTAGTTCTTGACTTACAACAGTTGATTTAGTGACCAAAGTTATAGTGGCACTGAAAAAGGTGACATGGCCATTTTTCACATGACCATTGTAGCATCTCCATGGTCACATGATCAAAAGTCAGCCACTTGGCAACTGACTTGTATCTATGATGTCCTGGGGCCATGTAATCCTTTTTAGCAGCCTTCTGATAAGCCAAGTCAATGGGGAAGCCAGATGCATTTAACACTGTGTTACTAACAACTGCACGGATTCCCTTAACAATTGTGGAAAGAAAGATAGTAAAGTGGGGCAAAATTCACTAAGCAACTTTGTTGCTTCACATCATAAATTTTGGGTTTAATTGGGGTCACTACTTGTATTGGCATTTTTGGTTTTAGTTTTCTTCTTCTGGATTCCCTTGAAAGATTCACATTACCCCTCCATCTATCCTTGTAGGATTTATTTTTCAGTGTCCAGAACAAATTCTTCCTCATTTGAGTAGCTGTCTGTCCTCCTCCTCCTCCTCCTCCTCCTCCTCCTCCTCCTCCATTCACAAGATCCAGTTTAGCTCTGAACTGGTTTTTGGTTAGGAATGTTTCCTGACCTTTAAGGATAATCCACTTTCCTCTTACATAAAATCCGTTCCTCCATTTCTTGATCTATGGAACAATAGAAAACAGGTTGTATTTTGTGACCTTTTGTGTGATATCCATTTAGGTGTTTGAAAAAAATTTCATGTCATTCTTCAACTTTGTATAAGTTGATTTCCTGGTGAAAAGAAGATTGGGAGGGGGTGGGGGGGTGTCACAGATCCTTTTCTAATCTTCCCTGCTTTTGAAAAGTACAGCCTGACTCACCTTTTCTTTGCCGATGTCTTCTCCGGGCTTCTGTGCCATGTTCCACAATGCCCTTGTTGGTCTCTTGGCATCTTTTTCTCCTGTCTCAAAGTCAAACGCCATCCTTCTCAGAGTCCACCCTGCTTAAGCCTCCCTTGAGAATATGACACAGCAGTTGGAGCATAGGATGATCGGATTCCGCATTTGCTGCAGGATGCACCATCCCTAAATGAAGATCATCATAAACTCCAGCACCAGTGTGTCCCACCCATTGGCTGCAGACGTCACCGGAGCGAGGAGATTTGAAGCCAAGTGTATAAAAAGAGCCCGAGAGAGATGGCCAAATGGGCTGTGGAGCAGTCTGATGACTCAAGAGGGATGGCTGGAAGTGATTTGTAATTTTTCAAGGGGGAAAAAAGAATGGCCTTTCAGAACCACACACGGTCCCCCAGCAGCTCTCCCAGAAAGCAACATTCTGGAGACTTTTTCAGGTATATGGTGACTCCAGATCGTATCCCTGAATTCATCATCCCTTCCTTGGGTCTCCTGGAAGAGCATCGGCGCTTGGACAAGGCGAAGGCTTTGGCACAGACGCCCCAAGAGCTAGAGATGTCGAGGAACAAAAACAAGGCCTGTCACTGCTTCCCACCAGGGTCCTTTCTGACCTGCTACTCCAGACTCGAGGTGGATCTGGGGCTGAACGATATACCTGCTGATTCTGTCACCCAAGCCGCATTGTCTCTGCCCCATTTGCCAAAGATCATCACTCCCTATGGCTTTGTGTCACTGGGGCAAAGTCCTCAGGTGACTAAGGAAGAGGCCCTGTTTTTCCAATTTGGTTTGGCTTCCTCAAGAGATCCCAACCCAAAGAGAGATTTGAACCCACAAGAAGGCCACCGATTCCACAGCAGTGTTGACAACGTGCAGGCAGAATTCACAAACATCAGCCTGAGGAACCCCTGTCCATACCATGCTAGGGTGGTTAGCCCATCTGACCTCTCTGAGAGCAATTCTAGCTCAATAAAGAACAGGTATGGACTGAAGTTTTCAGGTTCTGGGGAAAGACAGGATATGGATGTGTTTTCCAAATCGTCGGCCATCTTAGCAACAAGTGGCTCTAAGCTTGATTGCCCCAACCTGTCTTTGCAGAAATCGCTCAAAACTCTATTCCAAAAGATCCTGAAGAAAGACTCTGCTCCTCTGGGGAATCTCAAAGTGGTGAAAATGTCTTCTCAATATCCAACAACAGATGTTACTTACCACTCCAAAACTTGGGATATGTCTAAAAAATAGCAGAATGTTTCAGGAGTCCTAAGTTGGATGTAACATTTCAAAATGTTAATGTTTGTTGTGCTCAGTAAAATTTGTCTTTTCTCTCTCTCTCTCTCTCTCTCTCTCTCTCTCTCTCTCTCTCTCCCTCCCTCCCTCCCTCCCTCTCTCTCTCTCTCTCTCTCTGTCTCAAAAACAGTTTTGCAGATGTAAATAGGTTGGCTAGAGGCAGAAAAACTGCCAGGTAGGATGTTTGCAATCTGAAATTAAATAATGATTTTCCCTCCTTCCTTTCCTCCTTCCAGTCCCTTCCTCTTTCAATACTTCCTTCCTTCCTCCCACTTACCCTACCATACCTTACTTTTCCTCTTTCTATTCCTTTCCTTCCTTCCTTCTTCCCACCCTACCCTACTCTTTCTCTTTTTTCCTTCCTTCCTTCCACCCTACCTCTTCTTTTTCCTTTCCTTCCTCCTGCCCCCCACCCTACCCTACTCTTCCTCTTTCTATTAATCCTTCCTTCCTTCCACCCTACTCTACCCTATTCTACCTTCTCCACTTTTCCTCTTTCTATTCCTTCCTTCCACCCATCCATGCTTCCTACCACCCACTCTACCCTACTCTTCCTTTTTATTCCTTCCTTTCTCTCTTCCTTCCTTCTACCCTACCCTACTCTTCCTTTTTCTATTTAATCCTTTTTTTCCTTCCTCCCACTCTACCCTACCTTACCCCACTTTTCCTCTTTCTATTCCTTCCTTCCATCCATCCATGCTTCCTACCACCCACCTTACCCTACTCTTCCTCTTTTTATTCCTTCCTTCCTTCCTCCCTTCCTTCTTTCTACCTTACCCTACTCTTCCTCTTTCTATTCTTCCCTTCCTTCTACATGGAACTTCTTGGTATCCATCTACAGTTTGATGTTTAGATTACCCAGTTCCCTTTTAATCTGAGAGTAACAAGTGCCAGCAAGCAGTGATTATGGTTGGCCCCCAGCCCACTGCAATTGCAAGAGATTTGCCATGTCTCATCTTTACATTCTGACAGATTCTATGACTTGGATAATATCCTAATAATAACTTCTGAGTTAACTGGCAGCATAAGAAGAGGAAACCAGACCAGCCTGGATCAGTAGTTAAATATATGTAAAAAGGGAAGGCTGTAATGATGGGGAAGTTTCTTAAACCACAGTTCGTATCTATGGCTTGTAGATCTGTGACCCTGTGGGTTGTCTAGGCCTGTATGAGTGGGGAGGGAGTTCTGGCTCCCGGAACTAGAGGATTGGGCTGAGAACTCTGATTTAATCAATTGTGTAATATTTTGTTTGCCTACCTATATAAATCTAGTATTACATATATTTCTTTATGGACCAAGATGTCCTTCCTTAAGAATGGAATTGTTATTCTTGTGCCAAGTGATGCTTGGTGGCTAAAAGGCTACAGAAAAAAAAAATCAGAAGTGTCAAACAAATTAATAGAATAAGAATAGAATGGACTTTGTTGATCAAATAATCCAACCATCTGCTCAAGCGGGAGATCCTATATCAGCAGCATCAAACTTATGATGACATGTGTCATGTGATATATCCCTACTTTCCCTCCTTTGCTTAGTGGGAAGTGGGCGTGGCAAGCACTTGAAGCATCCGGCCCGTGGACCATGAGTTTGACACCCCTGCCCTATACCAGTTCTGACAGATGGCTGTCAGTTTCTTCTTGAAAGCTTCCAGTGATGAAGCTCCCACAACTTTTAAAGGCAACTTCTGTTCCATTGGTATCTCCTTATTTCCAGGTTAAATATCTCCTTGTTCAGTTTCCCTTCATTATTCCTTGTCTAGCTTTCAGGTGCTTTGCAAAATAGTTTGACCCCTTCCTCTCTGTGGCATCCCCTCAAATATTGGAAGACAGCTATTGTGTCTCCCCTGGTCCTTCTCTTCCCTAGACTTGCCAGTCCAGTTTCTGTAACCGTTCTTCATAAGTTTTAGCCTCCAGTCCCCTAATCATCTTGGTTGCTCTTTTCTGCACTTTTTCTAGAGTCTCAACATCTTTTTTTATAATGTGGTGACCAATTTTTATGAAAAGATATCAGCTTTAATGCAGCTATCCCACTTCTTCTGAATTTGGCCACCCTAAACTGATGCTTTTCAAACTTGGTAATTTTAAATTTAAAAAAAGAAATCAAGGTAACCACAAAGAAAAACTGGGATATGAAAGCATTGCAGATCCATTCCTGGAAAAGCAAGATAGGAGCTTTGATAGAGAAGTCACTTGATAGTGAGATGAGTAGTGTATAACTTTGATAAATAAACAACTAGAGTACTAATTTGTATCCCATTGGCCTTGACAAAATCACCCTAAATTGATTGCAAAAGGCAGCTTTACTTGGAAAAGCTGATATCCTCCAATGGTATCTTTAAAACAGTGGTGGTATTCTACCGCTTTGGCCCGGATCTGCAGAGCTGATAGCAGTGATGAACAGCAGAGACCAAATCAGTTATCTCTGCTGCTTTGATGTTGGGCCTGCCTGCCCACTTGGGCTTCGATACTCATCTTTATCCAGGGGTGGGATTCAAATTTTTTAACAACTGGTTCTGTGAGCATGGCTTAAGTGGTGGGCGTAGCTTGGTGGTCATGTGACTGGGTGGACATGGTTTGGTGGTCATGTTATTGGCTGAGTGTGGCCAACTCAATATCAATCACATCGAGGCACACATCTCCTCACCTGGCCTCTCATTACTGTGGGGATGTTGCAACAGTCGTAAGTGTGAAAAATGGTCATAAGTCACTTTTTTCAGTGCCATTGTAACTTTGAATGGTCCCTCCACACAAGCAAAGTACCAACAAGGAGGGGAAAAAAATTCCAGACAGATTCCAGAGACAGGAAGTCTAGTCCTGCCAAGAATGTAATAAGGGTTAACGGAGAGGCAGTTTCTGTAAGCAACACCAGAATGTTTCCTTCCTGGCTTCCTTACAGGATTAGGCCAGTAATTTCTTCTAGCAACCGGTTCTCTAAACTGCTTAGAATGTTAACAACCAGTTCTAGCGAATAGGTGAGAACTGGTAGAATCTCAGCCCTGCCTTTATCCTTTGAATTTGAAGCTCAGCTGCTTTGTGTGGCACAGAAGAGTGCTGTGCAGCAACTGCTGAAGTGACTGGGATTGTGCAGGCTTGCAGGAAGTGAGTTAGAACACTTCAGTGCCTGTGCGAAGTGTGCATTTGACACATGCATGCACACAAAGTGTGTGCATGTGCGCAAAGCGCTTCCACCAAGCCACAGCCACCAAATTGATGGTAAAAATATTTGAATCTCACTACTGCTTTAATTCCATCAAAGAACAACATCTGTCTATCCCTGATGCCTGGGAAGGATTCAATAGGTAGATAAAAATGCCAAATTAAGAGATCATTTCAATAACTCTGAGTGGAAATAGAAGATAAGAAAAAGAAGACATGAGATATATTCAAGCCTGGATTAGAAGCTGGAAACTTCATCTAGCCAATGAATTGGTAACCAGGATGATTAGAGGACTGGAGACTAAAACATATAAAGAACAGTTACAGGAACTGGGTATGGCTAGTCTCGTGAAGAGAAGGACCAGGGGAGACATGATAGCAGTCTTCCAATATTTGAGCCACAGAGAGGAAGGGATCCAGCTATTTTGCAAAGCACCTGAAGGCCAGACAAGGAATAATGGATGGAAACTGAACAAGGAGATATTCAACCTGGAAATATGGAGAAGCTTTCTGACAGTGAAAACAATCAACCCATGAAACAGAAGTTGTCTTCGGAAGTTGTGGGAGCACCATCACTTGAGACCTTCAAGAAGAGATTGGACTGCCATTTGTCAGAAATGGGGTAGGGTCTCCCGCTTGGGTGGGGGTTGGACTAGACGACCTATAAGGTCCTTTCCAACTCTGATTATCTGTTATCTGAATTACAACGGTGAATCTCAAAATCAGCTAGTTTAAGACTTATAGGCTTCAACTCCCAGAATTCCTCAAGTTGGAGAATTCTGGGACTTAAGCCCACCCATCTTAAACTTGCTGTGTTTAAGAAACACTGAACTAGAGATTCCCCATGTTTATCGTAACTCATGCAGAGATATAATGGGCAGCTTACCATTTCTTTTCAAATGAAAACCTGTTTGCAATGGAACAAAAGAGTTGCTAAAATAGTTTGTGCCTCGTCTCTCTGGAAATAGAGCTCATGAATTCAAGCTGATTGATGTATTCCCCCCCCCCCCCCCCCCCNTCCCCCCCCCCCCCCCGGATTCACTTTCAGTCCTGCTGTTCCCTTTGGTGCTTTCAGATAAGCTGTTCTTCATTCTGCCCCATAAAAAGAAGTGCAGATAAATGAGTGGTGGGCCAGATAGAGAGACTGCTGTCCACAGACGAAAGGACCATTGTTGTCAAGAAAAACCTGTATGTCCTTCCAGAGGACGGGAAGAGAAAAAGCAGGATGAATCAGACCCTTATCAACTATAAACAGCTGGTTTTTGTAGTGCCTGCTGGAAGCCTAATGCCAAAATTTTGGAAGACTGCCATTCAGCTATTTGACCATTCTGTCCAACTTATCACAAAAGAGGTGGAAAATCATCAGGCCTAATTTGGTTTTTCCAAAAATAGTTGGATCTAACTACAACCAAGTCAGTTGATTGAACCCTGTTTTAAACCAAAAGCTGCTCCAGGGAATCAGCCGGCATTCACTCAACATGCTAGCTACAATAGCAATAGCACTTAGACTTATATACCGGTTCACAGTGCATTTACAGCCCTCTCTAAGCGGTTTACAGAGTTAGCATATTGCCCCCCAACAATTTGGGTCCTCATTTTTCCCACCTTGGAAGGATGGAAGGCTGAGTCAACCTTGAGTTGGTCAGGATCAAACTCCAGGTTGTGGACAGAATTTGCCTGCAATACTGCATTATAGCCACTCCAGGTTTCCTATGTGGGTCAAACCCCTATATATGGTCTCTTGATGGCTATAAGGCCAAGACACCAACCTTCTGTCCCTCTCATGGTTGAACAAAGACACCTTATATTGCAGTGTTAAGGGTTAGAAAATCTGTTTCGAAATCTATTGTTTGTCAGCTTTGAAAGCCATACTGAGGCCAGGTGCTCCCACACTGTGACATTTTGAGCCTGGGAAAATGGGAGGGGGGAATTTCTTGGAGTGTATTAGTTAGACATAACAACATTCTTTTTCTAATTCAAGGTCATGTTAGTTTGCACGTAAGTGAGGGGAAGTCTCAAGTTGGGACAGATGGTGATTGGGGCATGTGATGTGAAGATGGGTGCAGGGGTTGGATTTGTAGTTTTTACTTATTGCAAGGAAGCCTGGAACTTTCAGATTAGGGATTCCCCAGTTATGGCAGTTTGCTATCCAATAAAAAAAAAAGAACTTTTGAGAGGATGTCTATCTCGGAGTTATTAGTTGGAGTGGAGGTTTTCTTGAATGCTGACATTGTTATTCATATTTTATGTCTTAGAACAGTGGTGGCTAAACTTTTTGGGCTCCTGTGTCAAAAATTGCACGTGTGTTAGCGTGTGCACACTCACGTGCCAGCACCCAGAATGCAATGTGCCCCTCCATGCCCCCTGAACATGCAGCACCCCTGCCAGCACCCAGAATGCAATCCCCACCCTTTGTCACCCCCTGACCTGCACTGTGCCTCACAGCTGAGTTTTTGGCTGGTTTGAGGCCTTCTTGGGCCTCCCAGAGACTTGGAAAAAAACCCTGCAAGGTTTTTGCGGATGAATTATAGGCCTGTTTTGTCACTTCCAGTATTACAGGAAGTGACATAACGGGCCTATTCTGTCTGAAAAGCCTTGCAGAGGCTTTTTCCAAGCCTCTGGGAGGCTGAAAAAGGCCTGAAACCAGCAGAAAAATCAGCTCTGAGGCACGCACATGTGCAGTGAAGTAAGTTTGCCTGCGGCTCGCATGCCGGCACAAATGGCTCTGCGTGCCACTTATGGCACATGTGCCATAGGTTTGCCATCACGGTCTTAGAATCTTAACACAGCAATTTCTTTCCTTCCTTCTCTTCGGTTGTTTTCTGACAATTAACAATGGAGTTGCTTGACCTCTGTATATCCCAGGTCAAATGCAAGCACAGCTGTCATCTTTAAGACTTTTAAAGTACAGGTAATCCTCCACTTACAACAGTTCACTTAGTGACCATTTACAATGACCATTTTATTACAACAGCACTGAAAAAAAGTGACCAATAACCATTTTTCACACTTATGACCATTGCAGCATCCCCATGGTCACGTGATTGATATTCGGGTACTTGAAAACTGACTCACATTTATGATGGCTGCAGTGTCCTGGAGTCAAGTGAACCCTTTTTGCAACATTCTGACAAGCAAAGTGAATGGGGAAACCAGATTCACTTAACCACCGTGTGACTAACTTAACAACTGCAGTGATTCATTTAACAACTGTGACAAGAAAAGTTGTAAAAGGGCAAAACTCTATTAACAAATTTCTCCCTTAGCAACCTAAATTTTTGGTTCAATTGTGGTCATATATCGAGGACTATATAGACAGTATCCCATAAATCTGATCCCTCTTCGTGTCATCTTCTGAAAGTCCCCGATAGATGATGGGGTTGGGGATTTTTGCATCTGATTCAGAGGAAGTATTCAGCCAGTTCTGATAGGTCCTGCAGAACCAGTAGTGGAAATTTTGAATAATTTGGAGAACTGGCCAATACCACCTCTGATTGGCCCCGCCCCCATCTCTTCTCTGCCTCCTGAGTCCCAGCTGATTGGCTGGGTCTTCTTTTGTTGTCCTGCGCAGGAGAACGGAGCTGGAAAGCAGGTTAGTGGGATTGGGAGGGAATGGGGATTTTGCAGTATCCTTCCCCTGCCATGCCCACCAAGCCACACCCACCCAAACCATGCCACACCCACAAAGCCACGCCCACAAAACTGGTAGTAAAAAAATTTGAATACCACCACTGATCTGATTGAAAGATAAATCACAGGATGTGTCAGCAACCCTCTCCTCATTTAACCAAAAATAACAAAAGGTGAAATGGCAACAATTCCCCAAGCCCCAAGGTTTATTTTATCATTTTTTAAAAAATGCAGCAATACCCCATGTTTAAATAAACTTCTACAAGGAAAGTGGTTAACAGGATCCTGCATATTTACCTGTGTACCAAATTTATACAGCCACTCAGTTCACAGATGTGAATCTGAGTGGTGTAGGATAGAAACAGAACAATTAAAAGCAACCAGTGGTAGATTTCATATTTTTTTCTCCCAGTTCTGTGGGTGTGGCTTGGTGGGCATGGTGAGGCTTGGTGGGCATTGCAGGGGAAGAATACTGCAAAGTCCCCATTCCTTCCCAACTCCTGGGGGAAGGTTATTGCAAAATCCCATTCCCTCCCCACCCCACTAACCTGCTTTCCAGCTCCTGTGCAGGGCAACAAAAGAAGATCCAGCCGATCAGCTGGGACTCGGGAGGCAAAGAATAGATGGTGCTGGGGCCAGACAAAGGTGGGATTTGTCGGTTCTCTGAACTACTCAAAATTTCTGCTACCAGTTCTCCAGAACTGGTCAGAACCTGTTGAATAGCACCTCTGAAAGCAATCCATAAACACCAGAAATATCAATGAAACCATGGGAGATAGAAATAAATTATTCCTTTCCATGTCATTTTTTCATTGTTGTGGTACAGAGGTGGTATTCAGTAGGTTCTGATCAGTTCTGGAGAACCAGTAATGGAAATTTTGAGAAGATTGGAGAACTGGCAAATACCACCTCTGACTGGAGATTTTACAGTATCCTTTCCCCTGCCACACCCACCAAGCCATGCCCACAGAACCAGTAGTAAAAAAATTTGAATCCCACCACTGGTGTGGTACTGTTGTTTCATGGTGCTTTGCCTGGGAAAGTCTAGTTTTATATTTTTGCCATTTTCATGAACTGACCTTGAATAACAGAGCTGTGCCGGTTGGGGAATTCTGGGAGTTGATATCCATATATTTTGAAGTTGAAAACACTGCTCTAAACAAGTATGTCATCCCTGTCCCTAAGGCCTATACCTAGATATTCATCTTTTCTCTTTCACAATGGAATAGGACAACTCATTGTGGGACAACCTGCAATGGCCAGCTCCTAATGGGACAACCTGTGTTGAGATAATTCCCTGTTAGGAGAATGAGTGCATACAGGGAGATGTATTGAGAGGACTGTTTGAATAATACACACACAGCACACAGATACACTGTACAGTAAATTTTAGTTTTTACTTCCCATAAATGTTTTAAGCAAAGTTCAAAACAAGCAATCCAGAGTCATTCACAGGTAAATCAGTCAGTTTTCAGTCCAGGGATAATCCAATAGCAAAGTCCAGTGTCAAAAAACAGTTCAGTAACAGACTTACATCAAATCCAAGAATAACAGTCAATTTAGAAGGAACGGCAAAACTCTCCAACAGAAGGAAACAGAGAGACTCACTGAGACACATTCTCTTCTGAGATGAAGACTAAACAACCCAGGCTTCTGGCTCCATCTTATGGCCATTTGAGAAACCACACCCAATTACAATTTTTGCATTTTCTTAAAGATACAGGATTAAAATGTCTATCCTGGTTTATATATTTCCAATCCAAATAGCTGTTAGGTGACTTACATTCCTAACATTCTCCCTTTTGGGTAGGACAATATATACAACCTTACATTCTAAGCTATAGAAGCCTTGGGTCTTTTGTAAAATGATCTGCGATTATTGTTTTTTTGACATATTCCAGCTTAATCATCTTACTTTTGCCCACACATTGTCTCACATTTAAATATCTTAAATCTGTTTGTTTTCATTCTTGTTTAAACCAGCAATATTTTGAAGCCATCATGTATTGCTAATTGGTTGTCTTCGTTAAACTACAATAGAATCTGTAACATCAATCCCAGTGTCAATCAGTAATTGTTTATACAAACTAAATCGTGTACATAGTAAACATGAGAATTGTGACAAAACCTTAGATGTTTCCTGTCTAATAGATCTCCATCTAATCAATGCCTTTCCCAATAAGGACTACAGTACCCGATTAGCTTTTATCATGTATTTATTTCTGTAGCAAAATGGCGATCAGCATATGCAGGTAAACTCGAGTTCATCTTAGGCTCCAATATAGTTGCATAATACATTGTTTTTTCAATATCTTAACACATGTTTAGCAGCTTGCCAAGTTGCCTTTTCAGTGGCTTGCAGTGTTAAATTCTCGTAATGCATTAACCACTGTATATAAGTATCTGGCCTGACCAAGACTGAGATAAGGATAACAATTACCCAGTCAAGCAGTACTGACAAAATGTTCTTATCAAAAAAAACAGGACTTAACATTACTATGGCTAAACTTCTAGACTACACTGGGTTGTTTTTAGCCGGTTACAAAGTTCCATTTTAAAACTTTTAGGAAATTGCGTCTTGTTCAATTTTATCTGCCTAGTGAATTTTTGTATCCTCCCCTTATTCTATCTAGTCTTTCTTTTAAACGCGAGGGATTATTGTTTGATTTCTCCCTCAACCTTGTGTTTATCTTTATAATTGTCTTTGGCTAAACAGTGAATTTTATTTTAGGTAGCCTGCTTGTGTTCCGAGTTTTGGTGATTAATACGATGTACACCAGTATAATAATTAGGCAACAATGGAAATATTCACCGAGTTTACTTTTCTTTTTTGAACAAACATCCGGATTCAGCGCATGCCAGCTACAAAACCAGCTATCTTAGATTAATATTCTTTTAACTATACACTGGTTTCCAGCCATCATCCTGTTTCCTTTTCACTAGCCCATAAAGACTCTTTTTCAATCTTCCAGCAATCCATCCTATGTTATCAGTATTATCAGTTTTGGATACCTAAAGGTTTTCTCTAAAAATAAGATACTTGTTACGATGCTGCGACCTTTGCATTGCAGGAGTATTGCTGTAACTCTACATCCAACATTGTATACAATAAAATTTCTTCTTAGCTGCCCACGCTCATGCTGCCCTTAAGTCGAGTGGCCTTCAGACTAGGTGCCAAACACCTCATCGTTATTCGTCTGCTGTTCTGATTGAACCTTGCTGCTACTAACCTGGCATTATGCGGTAACAAGTCCCATCCAACACCGGTCTTACATATTACATCCAATTGGCATGTTATCTGGTGTAACCTAACAATATTTTCCGCTATATACCTCCAGTTATTTTAAAAGATTCCAGTTCCCTATCCATTTGCCTTCCTGCAAACACAGCCTTGATCTTAGCGAGATAAAAGTTTTAGTTTCACTAATAGTTACTGGGAACTGGATTCCACTTGACATACAAACACTCAGACCTGATATTCTATCTCAGTAGGTCATGTTCACTCGGGCGCATGAACATCTTGAAAATACAGGGCTTATTGGTGATTCACCTCTGCACCTGCCATCCTGTCTTACTTCACCTCCTCCGTTGCCTGTTCTCTTACTTCTTCCTGGCCTTGTCTCTTTTCGGATGGCTTATTATGGTTTACTTATTTTCATCTTTAGGGACTATTAGGTGTTAATAATGAACATCACTGACTGGATTCCTCGTCAGGGCTACAGAATCTATTTCCCATTCACTCAAACTAGAATGAACTTCTCTGAAAACGTAATCCCAAACATATCACAAAGGAATTCTTATTGAGGATAGTCCAATTCCTGTAGGAGTTTCAAAGGCACGTGTTCTGAGTCGGCGCAGCGGGGTCGTGCTCAGGAATGACAGAGATACATAATGGGAGTTCCAGAAAAGACCGCTCCCCTTATCGGGTCGGAGTGTGTATTTGTGGGAAAGCCGCAGAGAAGCGAGTGTAGGTTAATTCCTCGCCCAGCCCCGCTGGGCTTATGGTAGATATCGAAAACTGAGTTCAAGCAGGAATTCCGCAAAGTTACCAGATGGCTGCACTGTTGGAGAATTTTAATGCACCGTTCTCATCTCCTGGCTTGGTCCCTTTCAGGAGGATGATAGTCGGCGCGAGTGCGTGGGCTGTTTTGGGTTTCCCGTCCGATGCGCGGTATCGATGTCGTGGGTTATAGAGAGAATGTCGGAGGGGGGGGGGGGTGATAAAAGTAAATGATGGTTCGGTAGCATCAAGAAAGGATTTCGTTTGATCAGCCCCCCCCCCGCGGCACCTTTCATACTCTCTCCACTGGAGAGGGAGGGAATGGACAGAGGGATACAGGAAATCTTAGGAAAAGCATTATGTAAGCATTGCCAATTCAGGATGGTTTTATTCGAGGTATTTGTTGGGTGGACAACGGCCAGAATGACACGATGGTACATAGAGTAAGGGTGCGGCGCCCTGCTCAACGCAGTTCTGTCCATGTGTGTGGGTGGCGACGCAGCCCACTGGCTATTTTGCTGAAGGAAGGAAGGTTGTTTTCCAAGGCTACGTAGAATATTGTGGTGGATCGCATGGTGAGTGCGTTGGAATCAAGCATAGGCCTTGAATT
>BHFT01014872.1:0-10380 GCA_004320025.1 Laticauda laticaudata | reverse complement strand
CTGTCAATGAATACTTCAGCTTCAACCATAACAACACAAGAGCACACAATAGATACAAACTCAAGGTTAACCGCACGAAACTTGATTGCAGGAAATATGACTTCAGCAACAGAATGGTCAATATCTGGAATACTCTACCTGACTCTGTGGGTTCTTCCCCAACCCCCCCAAAAATTTCTGTTAATATTGCATTGATATCTTCAGAGCTATTAGAATTTCTGAACTTCTGAAGTGTCTAGATTTATGAATGGGTTACTAAATATCAGTTATCTGGTCATATAGCATTTTTTTTGACTTGTCAATAGAATAACTGCTATTGTGATGACCCATAGTCTCTCAAAATAACCCAAAACCCAAAACAAACATTAAAGTCCAGTAATGCCTTCAACTTAACTCCATTGTTTTATTAGGCACAGTTTAAAGTCACAAAAGTAAATAATGTGGAAAAAAGAAAACCAAAACAAACCGCATTGACGGGAGTTCCGAAGCAAGCCAAGATAATTAATCATACATTCCAGAAAGATAACTGAGGAGAGTCCATGGGAAGAACGCCAGCAAAGATAAACCTCTTTCAAAGTAAACACTTAACTTTGACTCCAGCAATTCTGACTACACAGTTACAAATTTATGTACATAGCTTCCAGCTGCAAGCCACGAGGAGGATCATAGTAATCTCCTTCTGAGTAGACCTCGCTTTTCTCTGATCCTCTCCTCCCTGCGTGACCTAGGATGGATAGGGGATGGGCTTGGATCCTCCTCTGATTGCTCAGCCAGCCTCTGCCCTTCCCCAGCCTCCTCCACCATCTCTGGAGCCACATTTCCACTCCCTGTTGGCTGTTCCTCCTCTTCCTCAGAGTCAGTTTCCACCAGGTACATGACAGCTATGAAGCAGTTTCTTGGGCATACTGGAATGTTAAAAGACAAATTTAAGGGCATAAGAGCATGTTTGAATTGCAGAAAAAATATCAAATGTTTGCCATTATATATTTAATTGGGGGGAAATCAAGACATTTGTGGAAATAAAAACTTTGGATAATAAATGTATTGAATTCTATTAACATCTAACATTAAAAAAAATCAGAAATGTGAACATGCCTTCAGAAAGATGTTTAATTTTTTTTTATTCAAGTTGAAAGACAATACAAAACTTTCAAAAATACAAATGTTGTAATAGTTTTGCATATACACACTTTCTGTATGGAGTGGAATGGTCATGAAGTGAATCTTGTGGTTATTAAGCGAACACTGTAGTTGTTAAACAAATCCATTTTTCCCAATGGGCATTTTTAACCGTAAACCAGAAGGAATTGTTGGAAACTGGCAAAAAACATAGAAAACCTCAGTCACATGATTGTGTGGGATATTCTAACTGGTCATAAATGTGTGTGTGTGTGCCTGCATACGCATATGGCTGTCAAAATTCTAAAAACAGGTCAAGTAGCTCTGGAAAGGTCAGTCGTAAATTAGAACACTTGCTAAGCAATCTGCCATTAAGCAAGGACCACTTGTATTTCGTTTGCCAGTCACATGGCCACATGGCCACGCCTACCCAGTCACATGACCACCTAGCCATGCCTACCTACTAGCCATGCCCACAGAACCAGTACTAAAGATAATTGAATCCCACCACTGCAACTACCTGATGCATTATAAAAATCATTTAAAAGACTTTTAAGCACAATGTATTATAATAACCAAACGTTAAAAATGCTTCACTGCTGGTTATCTCTAAAAAGACATATTTAATATCAATGATATAGCAGAGAATTATTTTTCATTGCTGTGGACTCTTTGTGTGACAGGAAACAAATTATTAATTGTATATGTCAGACCAGCCCATTTATTCAGCTCAAGTTTACAATCTAGCAAAGCATTTTATAAACTATCATCATAAATCTTCTCTCTCTCTCTCTCTCTCTCTCTCTCTCTCTCTCTCTCTCTCNCTCTCTCTCTCTCTCTCTCTCTCTCTCTCTCTCTCTCTCTCTCTCTCTCTCTCTCTCTCTCCCCTTACTCCCTCCCTCTCTCTGACACATACACGCATACACACACAAAGAGACTTAGAGAAACACAGATATATAAAGAGACATAGACATAAAATGAGATATATATACACACCTAAAAGAAAGAACAGCCACAAACAGCTCTGCTGGGACTGAAAAGGGAAGTTCAACTGAAGCAGAATCTTCAGAAAGAAGAAGAAAGAAAATAGGTTAAACAACCATGTATCCTGGGAATGTGACCAATCAATAAAAAATATGTGATTTTGATTTATATTTCTAACCCTTCTCAGATGTGTAGCTACAAATGGCATGGTAACTTTTCTCCCTTTGTAATAGTTCTTTGAAAGATGTTTCTCAGGAATGTATCCCTATAAAGTAGAATAGGGACTAAACTATCAAGATGACATACCATGTTTCTATTCAGTACTTTAAAGTTAAGAAACTAAGTGTTTCCCCAGGATATGACAAAATCCTGAAATTCTTACTTTATTTGACTTCCTTGTCAGTTAAAATTAAGAGAGTTGAAAGGGACCTTATAGGTCATCTAGTCCAACCCTCCACCCAAGCAGGAGACTCGATACCATTTCTGACCAATGGTAGTCCAATCTCTTCTTGAAAGTCTCAAGTGATGAAGCTCCCACAACTTCTGAGAGCAAGCTGTTCCTTTGGTTGATTGTTCTCATTGTCAGAAAATTTCTCCTTATCTCAAGGTTGAGTCTCTCCTTGATCAGCTTCCATCCATTATTCCTTTTCTGGCCTTTAGGTGCCTTGGAAAATAGCACGATCCCTTCCTCCCTGTAGCAGCCCCTCAAATATTGGAACACTTCTATCATATCTACCCTGGTCCTTCTTTTTACTAGACTAACCGAGCTCAATTCCTGTAATCAGTCTTCATATGTTTTAGTCTCCAGCCTCCTAATCATCCTGGTTGCTCTTCTCTGTACTCTTTCTAGAGTTTCAATGTCTTTTTTATAGTGTGGTGACCAAACCTGGATGCAGTATTCTAGACATTATCTTACTAAGGCTTTATAGAGTGGTATTAGTACCTCATTTGATCTTGATTGTATCTTTCCGTTAATGCAATTTAGGATTGTGTTGGCTTTTTTGGCTGCCACTGCACATGGCTGGCTTATATTTAATGGGCTGCCCACCAAGATTCAAAAATTCCTCTAATCATGGTTTTACACAGTCTACTTTTAGTTTTTCTTGCCCAAGTGTAAGACTTTACTTTTCTCTACATTAAATTTCATTTTGTTAAATAGGGCTCAGTGTTCAAGTTTGTCCAGATTCATCTGGATTTTGAGCCTATCTTCTAGGGTGTTAGCCATTCCTGCCAGTTTAGTATCATCCATAAATTTGGTAAGTTCCCCTTCTATTTCCTGATCTAAGTCATTTATGAAGACATTGAAGAATACTGTGTCTAAGACAGAACATTGTGGTACCCCACTGCTTCTTTCCTTCCAAGTAGACGTAAACCCATTAAGGACTACTCATTGAATACAGTTTGTCAGCCAGTTACGAATCCATCTGGTGGTGATGCTATCTATCTCATTTTCTCTAGCTTACCAAGAAGTAGGTTGTGTTCTACTTTGTTGAATGCCTTGCTGAAGTCTAAGTATATTATGTCCAAGTATTTCACTGGTCTATTAATTTTGTCACAATGTTGAAGAATGAAATAAGATTGGTTTGGCATGATCTGTTTTTAACAAACCCATGCTGACTTCTAGTTATTACTTTACTTCTTTCTAGATGTTGGCAGATATTTTTTTATTATCTTTTCCAGTATCTTCCCAGGTATTAATGTTAGGCTGATTGGTCTGTAGCTTTCTGGCTCTGTTTCCCACCCCCCCTTTTCTTTTTGAAGATGGGAACCACATCAGCTCTTTTCCAGTCCTCTGGTAGATCCCTGGTGCTCCAGGAGTTTTGAAGGATGTGGTACAGATGACATCTGACAACTGGTTTAAAACTCTGAGAAGTAATCTGTCAGATCTCGGTTATTTGTATTCATTAAGACCAGACAGGTGTTCTCTTACTTTTGTTGTTGTTACTTACTGTAACTTTTATTTCTAGTTTGTTATGTATTAACAGACTTACCTGTAATTGGTCGGTCCGTGGTAGCGGGAAATTTGAAGAACCATCACTGGCCACAGCCACGAGCAGCCCAACTATATAAAGGGCTGCCGCAGTTTCTCCAGTGCTCAGTCCTAGGAGAAATAAAATAATTGACAGTCATGCTGGTGTCCTGAGTCTCATTCTTAACTTAACACTAGCAACAAGGATGGGATACTGAGACAAAGGGAACCAATGAGCACATGGCAACTGATGAATACCAGCAATGCATCAAGACAAAATGGCTGGAAACAACACGTCAACCTCATCATTCGATCCAGCAACTGAAGACTGGGAATTGTACATCGACTGATTCCTTGTGTTCCTCGAAGGGAGCGACCTCCATAATACATCCACACACAGGAAGAAAGCCATTTTCCCCACCCATTGCAGGCCCATGGTATTCAAGATGGCCAAAGCATTAGCAGCACCCACCAACGTGAAAACGATGGCCTGGTCAGACCTGGAAAGAATATTGAGGACTCACTACACACCAACCATCTCCTGCCTCATCAAAAGACATGAATTTTATCAACACAACCAAAAAGAAGGAGAGATCAGCAATTTCATTGCAACACTGAGGGACATCACCAGGGTGTGCGAATTCCTAAATATGGATGAAGCCATGAAAGATCGAGTGGTCCTGGGGCTGAGGTATCTCACACTACAGGGTCAATTACTAACAAACCCCAAAATAATGCTCCAAGAAACAATAAAAGAAGCTACAGCAGCAGAAGCCACATAGAAATCGATAGCTGCCAAGCGGAAAATGAACAAAGCGTCAATGGAGAACCAAAAAAATGGAGAACCACCACCACAACTCACCACAAGGACATCGAGTCCCCATCGGAAGATGATGAGGAAGAAGAAGGGATAATCAACTCCATTCAGAACAGGGCAGAAGAGACCAGAATGGAAAAAGGAAGGAATTTCATTGTGCCAGTTGCAAGGGGAACTATTCACATTCCAAGTGCCGTTTTCTAGATGCGATCTGAAAACATTGTGAATGGTGGGGACATATTGCTAGGGCATGCTGAGCAAGGAAAAATGGCCCGAGACAAAGATGTCAAGAGAGAGGGAGAAACAAACAGGGAGCCACTGAAACCAAGACAACAGAAACAGACAAGGGAAAGAGACAAACAACGGAAGAGATGAAACACAACAAACAGTGACCATTGGACACTCCAACATGACAAATACCAGGAAAGTATATGTCCAGATCACCACAGACGGCCAGCCGTGCCAGATGGAAGTGGACTCAGGCTCATACTCATCAATGGTATTGTGGGACACCATAAAAAGACTGATACCAGACATAAGCTGGGAAGGACTCGAAAGACAAACACTAATGCTGAAATTCTACCAGGGAAACAAAATTCCCATAGTCGGTACCGAACAATTCAAAATAAAATTCAAAAAATACACCAGAGTCCTTCCACTAACCATAGTTGACCGAAATTGACCCAGTCTATTGGGGCTCAAATGGTTTGCACTATTAGAAATCGAAGTCACCATGATAAACAGCATCACAGAGGCATAGTGGAAAGCGGACCTGATGGAAGAATTCCGGGACGTGTTCGATGGAGAACTGGGCAAGTACCAGGGGTCTCCAATTTCTTTTAGTCTAAAACCAAACATAGCCCTTATAAGATTAAAAGCAAGGCACTAAAACACAAAACTAAAAACTTTTGGACGAAAACCAAAAGTTAATGAGCAATTGGATAAGCTCATTGCACAAGGGGTTTTAGAACCAATTGACCATGCAAAGTGGGAAACCCCAATTGTGACACCAGTTAAACCAGATGGGTCGGTACGCATCTGTGGGGACTACAAAACAACCCTTAACCACACACTCCAACAAAGCGCATACCCAGTTCCAGTGGTACAGCATCTATTACATTCCCTTGGGAGAGGGGAATCTTTGCAAAACTAGACCTCACACAGGCATACCAACAGTTTCCCATTGACCCCAAAACAGCGGAAGCCCAGACAATCGTGATGCACAGGGAGGCATTCAAATGCAACAGATTACAATTTGGTGTCAGCATCGCCCCAGGGGTGTTCCATAGTTTAATGGAACACCAATTGCAAGGGATAAAAGGGGTGGTACCATACTTTGACGATGTCCTGGTATCAGCCAAGGACAAAGAACTACGAGACCGCCTAAGGAAAGTCCTAAGCAAATTCAAGGACGCGGGACTAAAGGTAAAAAAAGAGAAGTGCTAGTTAGCCACCAGCAAAATTAAATTTCTAGGATATCTGATAGACAGTGAAGGGATCCACACCACAGAAAATAAAATCAGAGCAATCAAAGAAGCCCCCAGACCCACAAATAAAAGAAGCCCCCAGACCCACAAATAAAATTGATCTGCAAGCTTTCTTAGGACTCATTAACTTTTACAATATATTCCTACCACAAAAAGCAACCATTGCAGAACCACTACACAGGTTGCTTGACAAGAAAGCAACCTGGGTCTGGGGGTGATGGGATGAAATGGCATTCCAAGAAATAACAAAATTAATTACATCAGACCGTGTACTAATACAATACAATATGAAACACTTCCAATAACACTAACCTGCAATGCATCACCTTTCGGCATCGGCACTATACTCGGCCACGTATTACCAGATGGAAAAGAAGCACCCATAGCTTTCTGTTCAAAGACTCTGTCAAAGCCAGAGCAGAACTACAGCCAACTAGATAAAGAGGCATTGGCAATAAAACATTTCCATGAATATATCTATTCTATATTCTATAACCTACACACTAGTCACTGACTACAAGCCACTCCTGGATATCATCGCAGTAAACAAAGCTACACCTAACGTACTGTCACCACGAATGACGCGGTGGTCAGAATTTTTGGCTGCCTATAACTACAATCTAACCTACCAACCCAGAAAGGACATAAATCATTCTGACACGCTTAGCCATTGCCCTCTACCTGACATAGAAGATGGCCCAGCACAAACCCTTCAAATAGAGACATTAGAAAACCAACCCATAACAGCAGCAGACATCACTTAGGAAACAGCTAAAGACAAAACCCTGGCGCAAATTTTAAATTGGGCAGGAAAAGGATGGCCAGAAACTGAGAGTGATGAAACTGGCAAACCGTTCCAGAATAGACAAACAGTGCTGAATGCTGAAAGGTGCATACTATGGAGGATCAGGTGGTCATATCGAATGTTTTAAGGAAACACATACTAGAATTGTTACATGAGGGACACCCGGGTATTGTAAAAATGAAATCCCTGGCAAGGAGTTATGTATGGTGGCCAGGGATGGATCAGGAAATAGGGAACTGGTGTAAACGCTGCCAGGAATCTAGGCCAACACTCCCCACAGCACCAAAGCACGAATGGGAAACACCAAGACTACACACTAATTTTTCAGGCTGAACAAAAGGACACACATTTTTAATAGTTGTAGACGCTTACTCCAAATGGCTAGAGATAAGCATCATGCACTCCACCACAACAGAAGCTGTCAATAGACAACTCAGGAAACTTTTTGCAACACATGGATTGCTGTCATTAGAAGCTGTCATTAGACAACTCAGTAAACTTTTTGCAACACATGGATTGCTGGATCTAATAGTATCCGACAACGGGCCACAATTCATGGCAACAACATTCAAGGCGTTCCTAGTACAACATGGAATAAGGCATGCACTGACAGCACTGGAACACCTAGCCACAAATGGACGGGCAGAGCTCATGGTACATTACATAAAGGAAACATTACAAAAGCTGGGGCCTGGGGACACACAAGAAAAGATAGATAAGCTACTAAGCATTCAGCACATAACACCCAGTGCCACAACAAACAAAAGTCCAGCAGAGTTACTAATGGGGAGGAAACTAAGATCAAACCTAGACAGACTACATCCCACATATAGCCCAGAAAAACCAGCAGGCTCCTCCAGTAATTGCCACACATTTCAAACAGGAGACCCAATACACACAAAAAATCTCATGGGGGGTACCATTGTGGATACCAGCAAAAGTGATCCAGATAACTGGGCCCCATTCATACAGGGTAGATAGACACTGAGGATGGGAGGAGGCACATAGACCAGCTCAGATCTAGAGCCACAAAGGGAGACCCAAACAGACCCATGGAAGAGGGGGGAGATCCCTCAAGCAAACATAGCAAACCCAGGGAAGAAGGGGGAGACCCCTCAAAAATGACCATAGAAGAAGGGGGAGACCCCTCAAACAGACAAAACACAAGTAGAAAGGGAGGGAGAGACCCTCCACAAACTAGAGAAATAACAGAACAAACCCTGACAACTACACAACGACCAATACTAACACTAGCCCTGGTCGGGAAACACAAACATGTACCTGAGGCTGGGGAAGAAGGCAGGTCAGGGATAGAGGAACAGATCCAGAAGGATAGCGGAAAAGCAGTCCCTGGCGGGAGCAGCCAGGCCAACTCAACCAGCCAGGAAATTCCTGGCAGGAGTGGCATGGCTGACTCAACCTTCCAGGAAGTTCCAAGAAGAAGGACGGGAGGAACAACAAACCCATCCGAATAGTCCAGAGGCCAACCCGCGACTTAGTTGCACAGGTCCAGTAGAAACCATAAAAGCCCCACCTACCTATGTGATTACATACGGTAGGTGAGGCTCACATTGGTTGGACCGGACCAGGGGAGAAGGGGTGTTATGTATTACCTGTAATTGGTCTGTCTGTGGCAGTAGGAAATTTGAAGAGCCGTCACTGACCACAGCCGCGAGCAGTCCAACTATAAAAAGGGCTGCCTTTTTCTGCCAGTTTTTCTGGTGCTCAGTCCTAGGAGGAAATAAAACAATTGACAGTCATGCTGATGTCCTGAGTCTCATTCCCGTGATTTAACATAGTCTATCTTTTACAGTCATGTTTTTGGTAGATTGGACTATTGTTTCTCTTTGCATGAAGACTGATGCGAAGAATGAGTTAAGCAACTCTGCTTTCTCTCTGCTGCCTGTTACTTCCTTGCCATCTTCTCTCTTTAGTGGACCGACTGTTTCCTTGATTTTTTTCTTGTTATTTATATCTTGGAAGAAACTTTTTTTAAATCTTTGACTTTTGTTGCAAGTCTTTGTTCATTCTGAGCCTTTGATTTCCTGACTTCATTTCTATCAGGCTATCTGCTGATATTCTGCCTTAGTTGTCTGTCCCTCTTTCCATTTTTTGTCCTTGTCCTTGTTGCCTTTCAATTGGTCAGAGAGATCTTTGTGCAACCATGCTGGTTTCTTCTTGGATTTCTTGTTTTTCTTTCTCATTAGTATTGTGCTAGTCTGGGCTTTCATGATCATATTTTTCAGTTTTCAAGATTCTTGAGTTGTTTTTCCCTTTAGAATTTTCATCCAAGGAATCTTTCCCAAGTTTTCTCTGAGCTTGTTAAAAACAGCTCTTTTAAAGTCTAGGACTCTGGTATCATTGTGTTCTATTGCTTGTGTTTGTATTATGTTGAATTCTAGTGTGACATGGTCATTTTCACACAAGGTTCCTGCAGTTTCAACTCCCTTTATCACTTATTCTCTGTAAGAATTAAGTCTAGTATGGCTGTCCCTCTAATTTTCTCCTCTACCTTTTGGACAAGAAGTTGTCAACTAGATTGGTCAGGAACTTATTCAATTTCTCACTTGGTGAGGAATTAGTCTTCCAATTGATTTGAGGGTAATTGAAGCCCCACATTACTACTGTAATTTGTTCCCTACATATATTTGTTAGTGGGTTGACAAAAAAGTACTTCTATTTTTTCTGCTTTGTTGGGAGGTCTGTGGTATACACCTATGTCAATGTTATTCTTTTTTTTTTCTTTTATATTGACCCATATGCTTTTTAGGAGGCTTTTGTCTTTGCTTTGGTGGATTTCTGTAGCAATGTAGTGGTCCTTTACATACAGTGCAACACAACTCCTCTTTTATGGGGTCTGGCATTTTTTTTAACAGTTTGTATCCTTCTATCAGTATGTTCCAGTCATGGGTTTCCAGTGTCTGCATGTAGGAGGTGGAATTCATCTATAGGTACCCTGTGATCTTTGCTTGGCATTGTTTATCTCAGGTGGAAAATGATTTATATATTTTAAAAAAAGAATGAAGGAAACAATTTAGATTATTTTTCTCTTTTAGTCCAATTTAAGCAATGACAGTAGCACTACCATTACAGATAGTCCTCTACTTATGACCACAACTGAACCTAAAGCCCATGTCACACTGCCCAACGGATGCAAAAAGGACACAGTGGACGAGCAAAATGTTCCATCCGTTGTTAT
>BHFT01014871.1:0-25603 GCA_004320025.1 Laticauda laticaudata | reverse complement strand
TCAAATATTCTAAGGTTTAGAGATTTAAATATTAACCCAATATATATTTAATTAATCCACTATAAATACAAGTAAGTAAATACTAATATGTTTAACCAGAAGAACATCAAATCTATGTAATCGCAAAAATATTGTAAATAGTTAAAGCACCCAGCTAATTAATATCTTTAAATATCTGGATTTATCTTTTTTCTTTAAGGATATATATTTAATCAAAGAAAGTAATTCTAATTTCTTTTTTTTCCCTTAGATTTCTTGTATAATACTTTTAAACAGGGATTGGATGGTATAATTTATCAGTAGAACAATAAATTGAGAATAATAATAATACTGTGATAAACCTATATAATTATTCTTTGACCATTTAATTCGTATGTTTATGAAATCACTTTCCAACAATTATACAATTAATCCAAAAAATTCAATCAGCATTAAGCAATATTCTACATACATTTCTTGTATATTTACCTCTGTCAAATTAATTTTCTACCAACATCACTTAAATAGATTTGTATCTTACCAATATCTATTAAATCAGATCCAGCGATTTTTTTTTGTTAATTGTCTTTCATCAGATATTAATTCAAAATGTCCTCATTCCAAATTCACTGTCACTTTCTCTGTTTGTGTATTTTCTTGTTGCTCTTTTATTCTTTTATTCCCGCACAGTTACAGTTTCATGATGAACCTTAGATAAGTCTTTCTTATTTTGTTGTCAGGATTGTCTATTAATATTTATCAGATTAAAGTTTCTATTCCCCAGTCCTTTCTTCTGATCTTTCAATGCAGTAAAAGTTTGTTCCCAAGTTTTACACTCTTAATTGTCCTTTTGTTTTCCTATAACAATCACTTTCACTTCTTTTTCTTTGTTCCCCCACTTCTCAAGTAAACAGATATTAAAGTTCTATGTTCACTCCTCCACTCGCAAAGCAAATGTTATTACTTCACCCTTGGTCTCCTCAGGTTTCACGATCCATTAGTCAGCATAAATCTCTGCGTTAGTGCTCCTGTCAAAAACTCTGCCACTTTGCCATACCACTCAGTTCAGAGCTTTCTTTACAGTATACACCAATATTCTGAAGTTCTTCTTTAAATACGCCTTTCCAGTGCTCAGCCTGCTGTTTCTCTCTTTCTACTCCTTTTAATCGGCTGGGCTGCTGCATCTCTGGTTCCGATTGTCACAGTTGTCATGATCTTCCTCTTCTGCCATTGGTTTTCAGGGGGTTCTTCTTCCAGTCTCCAGGATCATGGCACTTCCCCAAGACCTCTGTGTCTTCTCCTTTCTTTTGCCTATCCCTCCGGGGTCCGGCACACTCCCAAAAGCCACCAACTAGTGAAAATCGGAATCTTTCAGATCGGCGGTCCTCTCCTCAGTTCCGCACCAACACAGCGCCCAACCAGAAGTCAAAAATTCACATGTTCTAATCTAGTCTTATGCCAACCCTCCTTTCATCTAATGAAATGCGATATCATCCACAAAATTTTATACCACAATTAATATTCTTTAAGGCAATTGTGGGGAAACTTTGAATTTCCAGAGGCTGCTGAATTACCTGTCCTGGCATCCTTTGCTATTGCCAAGCTGAGCTATTTCAAATTTTAAACAGCAGCTCTTGGATTCTCCCTTTAATTTCCCCCCCTCTTCAGAAGAGGAAAAAGACTACTTTGTTTTCAGTTGGTTTGATAAAATGAGAATTTTTATTCCTGGGTTGTTATGCTGTCAATGTATCTGTTTTTTTTCCTCAATATTCTTTATTGAATTTGAATGTATCTAATACACTCAGTGAGCAAAAGTGTTCTTAAGAGACTTAGCAGAAAATATTAGGAAATAAAAAAGATGTGTGAAATGATTTATGCTATTCCTACAATATTTCATCTATTTTGTTTTTCAGATGTGAGGAACATGTTTATTCAATCACTGGGCCCATAATAGTGTTTTAGCATTTCTGAGAATATCAACTTTCTGTCCAATCAGTTGGTTGTATCCTGACAACAATATTCAATATCGGGCTTAAGGCATTTCCATTCTCCCTTGGAATATGAGAATAGCTTTATATATTCATCTGTCCGAAGTGCAAGCTTTTCTTTCAAGTTGTTTCATTCTCTAGATAGGTGAATAAGACCAGATAGGCTTAAGCAGGTGACAGAGTCTATAACTGGCTTACTTTTTTCTTCGAATATGCATGACTTTATGGTGAGCCACCATAGACAATTTCCACTATTTCAGTGCTATTATGGCAATGTTCACTGGTTATTTGCTACCAGGGGTGGGATTCTACCAGTTTGCATCTATTCACTAGAACCGATTGTTAACATTCTAAGCAGTTCGAAGAACTGGTTGTTAGAAGAAATTACCTAATTACCTACCTACAGGCCTAATCCTGTAGGGAAGGCAGGAAGGAAACATTCTGGTGTTGTTTACAGAAACTGCCTCTCTGTTAATCCTTATTACANTACTTTGCTTGTGTGGAGTGACCATTTAAAGTTACAATGGCATTGAAAAAAGTGACTTATGATCATTTTTCACACTTACGACTGTTGCAGCATCCCCACAGTCATGAGAGGCCAGAGGAGGAGTTGTGTGCCTCGATGTGAGTGATATTGAGTTGGCCACACACGGCCAATAACATGACCACCAAGCCATGTCCACCCAGTCACATGACCACCAAGCCACCTAAGCCAAGCCCACAGAACCGGTTGTTAAAAATTTTGAATCCCATCCCTGCTTGCTACTCTATTTCGAGTAGAGAGTCTACTATATCTGCAGATGTCTATCAGGGCAGAAACTAATCAGATCGAAAGGGCTAAGGGGTTTCCTCACACTTGAAGCTAGACTTTGCTTCTTTAGAGCATGGCTATGAACATTTATCTTCCGGAATAAAAGAATAACATAATGTAGAGCCATGCTAGACAATGATGTTGAAATAATAGGACATAAAGAACAATATGGCAAGTGACAGACTGGGTTTGCTCAGTTGCTCAGGAGGCCTGATGACTCTGCAGCCATCTGGAACTTTATAAATGAAACACAGTCAGCATGGCTCCTCTGAGACCTTAATTTTGTTTCCATCTCCATAATTCCTAGATGATACTTTGCCATCCCAAATGATTTCTCTCCTGTCATTGTTTTATAAAGAAAGGAAATAATATTGCTTCGCACTTGATGACCCTTCCTGCTAACTCGGTATTTAATGCCATTAACTGATATGTCTATTGAGTCAGGATTGATTACACCATGGCTCCCAGCTAACAAAAGTGGACAGGTCTTCAGTATATTCATTAGCAGGGGTCAAAAGGGGTGGCACTCAAACTCAGTGCTATAAACCTGCAAAACAAATGACACAGAAAGGAAGCAATAAAGGTATATGAGTCTGTCTCACAGGTGCAGAGAGCTTCTTCATAATCACTGAAGTCAATTGTCCCTATTATTTGTACGCTATTGCCTGAAATGTAGATGTGAAGGCAACATAAGGGGAAAGGCATGAAACTCCTTAAAACTTGATGGAAAGGGACATACTGATTTATGCAATCAAATAGCGTGTCAAATTTGTTGAACTGAACATTTTTGGTGCTACCTTGTACATTCTGCATGATTGAGAAACTGCAACTAACTTTTGGAAACTTTTCATTCACAAAGAAATTAAAAATTAACATTTTTAAAGAATATGGAACATGGAATCTGACCATCCGCTGAATCCAAGCAGTGTGTCTCAAGTGGTATGCTTCCATTACATGGGGAAATAATAGATGTCTACATCAACTCTAGACTTGATTGTATTTATAGATTTCCTTTTCCATAAAGAGATAGCATTGGTGTATACTGTATTTCTGAAATGTCATCATGTCCATCCATCATACCTTTCACCTTCCATTTTTAAATCTTTCTTTAGGATCTTCTTCAAATGCCAAGTGTTAAAAACAACTGTACATTATTAAGCAGTACAGGTAGCCTCTGATTTATGACCACAATTGGGACCAGAATTTCTGTTGTTATGTGAGTCACTCCTGGTTTTATTACCCATTTTGCAATGAAGTGAAACACTTGGTCTTTACTTGGCTTCTCCGATTGACTTTGTTTGTCAAAAGCTGGCTGGGAAGGGTACAAATGGTGATCACATGACCCCAATACAGGAGAGCTGACATAATTACATACTGGTTGCTAAGCACCTGAAATTTTAGCACATGACCGTGGCAATGCTGCAAGAGTCATAAGTGCGATAAGTCACTTTTTTTCAATGCTGTTATAACTTTGAAGGTCACAAAATGAATAATTGTAAATCAAGGACCACCTGGATAATTTGATAATTTCCACAAATTACAGAAAGGTGTAATCTGTGGAATCTCTAAAAATTGCAAGTGATGGTGAGTTCAGACTATGTTATTAGCCTTAAGTATCTCTTTGTGAAATTCCAACATCACTACTCATGGAATTAAATACAAAGTTTGAATTAACATCTACCAGTTGCCCAGGTGTTCTATAAAGTTTAGCATCTAAAGTAATATATATCAGGTCAGATTTTATCAAGTCGATGTGCTCTTTTTTTATTTTTCCTTCATTTATCTTTTTCTTTCTTAAGGTCAAACAGCACCTCCATGAATATTTCATTTAGCCCAGGAGCACTATGCATTACCTTATAGGAAGATTAGAAGGTGCTACTTGTCTTCATATATCTGGCTAATAATCAACTCAGAAGTGCAAAGTCAGCAAAGAAGAAAAATCAGCAGCTAATTGTCTTCCCAAATGAGCTTTCTGAAGTAACGTTCCATGATGGGGAGGTGGGGGAGAATGAAAAGACAGGGATTTAGATAATCTGTGAATAAATCTGTTATTGTGATGGCCTGTTGGAAATGGGCTTGGAGGAGTTGGAACTGGGACCACCTACAGGGATGTCCTGTCTCCACTGGACCTTTTTTTTGGGGGGGGGAGAGCCTAGGGGCTGAAGACAATGCTGTCCTAGGTCCCTCCAATATTGGGAAAAGTGGTCAGTTGGAAGGGGAGCTGCCTGATTAATAAAGGCAGGGAGGGTTGGCTGCAGATGGGTAGTGGTGGTGGAAGACAACAGATCCCCTCTGATGAGGATCATCTGCCCCTCCCACCTAGTCTGTGGGCATGAAAAGTGGAGCTGAGGAAAGCTCAGAGGAAGTCTTCAAGGCTGCCTCACCCATCCTCACAAGGAACTGGCTCAGGATGATTTAACCAGATGCTGGAGGAGGGTGTGTTTCTTGGGAACAACTGTTTGTCTCAGCATGCACTCTCCTGACTGTTGAAAACCCTGGCTTGTGGACTTTGACTTGTGTTTCAGCCTTTTGATTTGCATATCTTGCTTTGTGGACTCAGAATCTAGATTGTGGTTTATGGACCTTGTTTTGCAAACTCTGCACCTGGTTTGTAAACTTGAGCTTTCTTCCTGTTTGGAGGCTTGGTTCTGGGTTCTGGTAATTATTGGACTCAGCTGATGAATATGTGTTACATCGACTGTGGATGGCTGTTTTTTGGGGGGTGGGAAGTGGAGTGGAGGCTTATCAACACCCCTGGAGGGCCATCTGTCATGGTTTAGAGGTGCAATAAAAATATTTATTGGTGCTTGCACCTTCTTGCACGCCCTGGATCAGAACAGCTATGCCTTGACAAATAAATATTAATATTGATTTTAAAGTCTGTTTTATTAAATAACAGCCAATGAATACTTGCTAGTTTTTGGATTTTGAGAAAATAGATCTGCAGAAAACTACGTTTGATTTACTTAAATATTTGGATGATATGGACTAGTCACAATCGTTGGTATGTCTCTGCTGCTAAAAGCCCACATAAATATTTAAAAGTTGCTTATTCAGTACTTAAACAAAAATTCCATAGGGCAGTTCCTCAACCTCTCTGGCTTGAAAGAGGAGGGAAGGGGAGGGGGAGGGGATGGGTCCACGCAAATGGTAGGAAAGCATGCACATGGACACGCATCTTCATTTGTGTGAGCAGCAGGCATGTGTGCCTGCCATTCACACAAATGGAGCAATCGTGCATATGCTCACCCGCTGCTCATGGAGGATGCACATGCGTGCTCTACAGCCTCTTCCAAGGCCCAGTTCTGAATGATTCATGATCCAGTAGTAGGGCTTGGTCCAGGGGTTGGGGACCCCTGCTGTAGGGTAAATTTGATTCACCCCTTTATGTTTCAAGAACTCCTGCAAAAGTTCTATACTGCCTATGAACCGTCACAGTCACCTGTGATCTTATAATGAAAGGATAATTACCGGTGGACTTGGGTAGAGACCCATTCCCAGTGAAGGTATCACGATAATGGAATTGTGGGTTGCCCCAAAATTTGGATCTAATCAAAGCAATGAATGTATCCCAGCAAAAATATCTAAGTACTGTGATATAAGAAACAAATTTACAAAAATGATATTAAACGTAACTCAAAAACAAATGAATCTAATGGTTTGAATGAAATCTTCCCAACTGAAAACAAACTCTTCACTTTTGTTTTGTGGATTTATTTGTTTTCCGCTTTAGTGACTTCTGTGTGGGACAATGCAATCCACAGGAGCCAACCATTTGGTCATCAAGGGAATTGTCTTATTCCAGGGCACTTCCACATGATCATACTTTCTATCCCCAAGTCCCTCCAGACCCACCTGAAGCAAGCAGTGCAATCATTCATGCTATGAGGCCATTACTGCTTTTTCTCCAGCTGACCAATGAGAATGCTACAATGCCACAATGCTTCTCTTCAAACTAAAGCAGGCCCTGGAACAAGAAGAATCTCTTTTCCCTGAACTCTTAACTAAACAGATAATCCTCCTTTCCCTATCCATACTCCAAAACAATATGGTGTACCTTTGTCTGGCAGCTTTAAAAACAAAACCAACTTATCTGTTATTTGATGTAAAGCCATCAAATCACCTTTACTCTGTTTTATTTAAATGCTTATGTTCTGCTGTGATGGAGAAGGGAGAGCAAACTAGTAAATTTGCGACAAAGTGCTTTTTCCACTTGCTGTACCTTACTGTTGTCATTGTTAGAGAAAAGGAAAGATATTCTGAATAATTCGGAAAAATCTGAAGGTTGCCAGTTGTGCAAAGAGAGGTTCTTAGAGCTGGAAAACTCTCACATAGAGATAGATTCATCCACACGCAGACCCACAGAATAAACGAGATTGCTAGTACTTGTCCCAAACAAGTACTGGAGTGCATAACACGAGACATGTCACTGGAAGGCAAAATCACAAAACTATATCTTACTTATTTTGGCCATGTCAAAGAGGGAATTTGTGGAAGAAAGCAATTTTGTTTGGAAGAGTTAGCAGTAAAAGGAAATCAGGCTATCAAAGAATATGATAGCAGGATACCATCAAAGCTGACACTAGCCAGAGCATAGAAAAACTCAAGAAATAATGCAAGATTGGAAGATGTGAAGAGACCAACCTCAGAGTCGGATTTGACTTGAACAGAAGACATCATCATGTCCTCTTCATCCAAGATAAACATTCTCAAAAACCAAGAATTCAAGTTGTAACCTGCTGCTCTGTAAGCCAAATTCCTGTTAATTCATCTTCCTCTGCTGTTAAAGTCCTGTTCAACGGATCTAGGTTTGTTCAAGGTCCACTAGAACCTCAAGGCCCTGTCACACTGGCCGACGGATGCAAAACGTTTGTAAAAAGGACACAGCGGATGAGAAAAATGTTCCATCCGTTGTTATCCGCTCTCAAAAGGGGCAAAAATTTGCATAACCAGAGTGGACAACACGGAAAGGAACGGACGGGTGGAGGACGTAGGGCGGATGGAAAGCGGATGCTCCACGGAAGCCTAGCAGATGGAAGTGGTAGAGAGTGGATGGCACATCCGCAAGGCTTCCGGGGAACGCAGCAAAGCGGATGGGAACGGAAAGAGCGGATGCAGAGCGGATGCCAAGCGGATGAAGCGGATGCCGAGCGGATGAAGCGGATGCAGAGCGGAAGCCTAGTGGATGCCTAGCGTTCACTGCGCATGTGGGGAGGATTTATTGCGTCAGCCCCATGGAATATAAGCAGTCACAAAGCAGGTCACCATTCAGAGGAAAGACAGGCTTCCAGACACAGCTTGCCAGCCAGCCAGTAACCCAACAACCATGGGGAAGAAACGGAAGCCTCTGCCATCTGCTGCCAGCCCTGGCAAGAGGGACAGGGCCACCTCCCACCCCCTGGCCCTGACTCTGCTTCTGCTGGGGCTTCTGCTGCCCGGCCTTGATCTTCTGGTGCTGGGGCTTCTGCTGATGCTGCTTCTGGAGGTGGTGTTGCTGGTGCTTACTCTGCTGATGCTGCTTCTGGTGCTGGTGCTTCTGCTGGTGCTGCTTCTGGTGTTGGTGCTTCTGCTGGTGCTTACTCTGCTGGCACTGCTCCTGGTGCTGGGGCTTCTGCTGGGGCTTACTCTGCTGTGCACTGTCCTGGTGCTGGGGCTTCTGCTGGTGCTTACTCTGCTGGCTCTGCTCCTGGTCCTGCTGGTCCTGCTGGTGCTTACTCTGCTGGCGCTGCTCCTGGTCCTGCTGGTCCTACTGGTGCTCCTGGTTCTGCTGGTGCTCCTGGTCCTGCTGGTCCTGCTGGTGCTCCTGGTCCTGCTCCTAGTGCTGTTGGTGCTCTGGTGCGGCTGGTGCTGCTGGTCCTGCTTTTGCTGCTACTGTTGTTGTTGCTGCTGCGTGCTGCGTGGTGTGGTGGTGAAGGAGCATCCCCTACAACCTCGAAGCCCCTCTGATGAGGCCCATATGGCCCTGCAAAAGGGAGGAAGAGGCAGACACGAGAACAGGAGAGGAGGCAATATAACATAGAAGAGGAACATGAGGAGGTGCTGGAGTGGCTGAGGGAGAACGAGTATCTATGGCGGAAGGGACACAGGCTCTATCGAGACACCAAAAGGAAGCAGGCTGCTTGGAGAGAGAAGTGGAGAGCCTGGGCTACACTTCGGAGGTGCTCCTCGGCTGGTGGAGCGACATGCACACCTGGTACGGGAAGCTGCACCTCAAGAAATCTGGCCAGGCCGTGGTCAAGCTGACGGACAGAGAGACCTACGTGATGGCCAAATGCAGCTTCTTGGAGGGTGAGATCCACCACCGAGGAGCAGCCCCTCTCACAACCCTCTCTCTAGGCAGCCTGCTGAGAGCCGGTCCTCTTCTGGCAAAGATCAGCCTGTGTCCAGTCAGGTATCTGTGGAGTGTGCCACGACAAAGACCCCCCCCTGACAGCTGCACTACCCATGGCGGAGCGTGTGGAGGACCCCCTGATGCAGTGGGAGAAAGGAGACGGCACTTCCACCACAGTCCAACCCGCATTTCACCCCCAGCTCACCCTCCACAAAGGCAGAGAGGCAAACCGGAGGGCAGAGCCACACTGTCCTGCTGGAGATAAGAGACACCATCAGGAGCAGCGTAGATCTCCTCTCTCAGCTGGTACACACCGATGCCCCATCCCAACTGCAAGCCCTTCCTCACCTATGTCAACCAGACCCTCATGAACATTGCGGAACCCCAGTACCAGGTGGTGAAGGACAGGATCACCGATCTTCTTCACAACCCTCCAGACCAGAGGAACTGCTCCCACCCAGTCGAGGACTGCTCCCCACCCCAGATGATGTCACTGCCTTTCCAAGTCTTTCCACAGGCCCTCCCCTACCAAGGCTACGGCTACCAGGAGGTCCAGCAGCACAGGCAGCCCTTCCCAGTCCAGTCACAGGTACATCGGATGCCACCGGTGCACTGATTGCCACCGATGCCACCCACGCCACTGATGCCACCGATGCCAGTCCTCACCCAGCTGCAGACCAGACAGCCCACTACACTGCTCCTTTCTTCCACCCCACAGCCAAGCCCGGCCTCAGTACATCTGTCATCGGTATTGGGGCTGACACCCCCTGTCATGGAGGAAGGGGCTCCAACATCACGGGGCTGAGCCAGCTGTCTGAGAGCTTCCTCAACACACCGTCCCCTGTTGTCCTCTCGGGGCCAGGCACCCCAGTGACGCTTCAGACCAGCACTCAGCAGCAGCACCTCCACAGCACCTGGACCCTTCCCCTGAGACTGGGCACACCTCCGAGTGACCAAGAAAAGGCCAGAGACTGGGTGGCTACCTGTTGACTTTATTTTTGCTTGGACACTTGACTTGGGTCATTTTTCTTTTACAGCTTGTTATTAATAAAGATTATCTTTGCTTCACACACTTGCTTCATTTATTTTATTAAATAAAGTCTTGGTGGAAACTTTTAGAAATGGTTTAAGCCTTTGCATGCTTTGTGGGATGGGTAAGGATAGCTTGTGGGATGGGCAGGGATACCTTTGGGATGGGTAATAGCTTAGGGATCAAAGTACTGGATGGGTAATAGCTGTGGGATGGGCAGAGATAACTTTAGGATGGGTAATAGCTGTGGGATGGCAGGGATACCTTTGGGATGGGTAATAGCCATGGGATAGATAAACTCCAGTGCAAGCATAATGGGACTGTATGGTCCACCCTCCCGGTGCCACACCTATGGCCCTTTATTATCAATAATAATGTAACCATTCATCTACACATCTCAACAATAAACACAACTCTTTTTTAAATGCCCTGTTCATTGTAGGCCCACCCAACATACATGGCCCAATCTCATTTTGTGTGATGGAGACAGGCTGAAGGAAGCAATCCATTAATCATCTATCATCCTGTCTTGCCACTCCACTGCTCCAGCTGGGGGGTTGCACCAGTGTCTCAGGAGGTTGCACTGCTTCTTCCTCTTGTCAAGTTGGTCCTGAACAACAAACAACATCAGAACCGTCTTACCTGAGCTAAAGAAAAACAGAGCTGGTCTGTTGCTCAGTGGTTCAAAGTCCAAGTCACTTCCAAGCCAGCAATAAGGAAGCCAGAAGATACAGTGGGGTCAAAAACAACATATCCTCCCTCTAGACTTCATAGTCAGAACACTAGAGACATCTCAGATCTATCAAAATGACAATACCAAAGCCCAGACCTCTCCCAAATTCCCAGCCATTCTAGAGAAGACAACAGATTATAGAAGAACTCCACTCATCCTCTGGACCCCATCAATATTAGGTTGCATTCCCAAGAGTCATCCTTCCTATTCATGACACAAAAGAAACAGGGGCAGACTTAGAAAAATGTGAACTTTGTCAACCTTGCAGGGTGTAGTGGTAAAGGAGGCAATAAATAATGTGCTGTCATGACCTGGATTATAGAAATGGAGTAGGGCCATCAAGCACGTATGAACATGGAAAAAACCATGAAGAGTAATTCAAAGAATTTATCATATAAAACTGATCATGTGCTGAAACAGAGAAATGTCATCCCAAAAGACCCAGTTGATGATGGGATCCCACCCAATAGAAGTATTGCTAGCCCTTCAGATAGCCCATATCAGTCTAAAATATAGAAAATATATCATTTCCTGCCAAAAAAAAAGCTTTTGTGAGCTGCAGCTCATTTTCAGATCTATGTCACACTGAAGTTGCTCTGTGAGGTTCAAATTGGAAGGGCTTCAGAGGGATCCTCTGGCAAACAGCAGAGCTCTTGGTCTCCCACTTCTCTTCCCCTCCCTCACAATTTGTTGAAAAATCTTGCTATAGTATTGGAATTTGTCCCCTGGGTCTATGTCTTTTCTCTGCTTTCCGGGGATGATGTCACATGTCCCTTCCTTCCTTCCTTCCTTCCTTCCTTCCTTCCTTCCTTCCTTCCTTCCTTCCTTCCTTCCTNCACATGTCCCTTCCTTCCTTCCTTCCTTCCTTCCTTCCTTCCTTCCTTCCTTCCTTCCTTCCTTCCTTCCTTTTAGTTTTGCCAAGCTACTTTCTAAGTGAGCCTGATAGGTCAGCAGGCTTCATTTCAACAGATTAAGATGGAGCTGGTCTGCTGCATTAAGATGGAGCTGGTCTGCCTTGACTAGTCCCTTCCTGAAAGAAATGTCTTGATCAACCTGACTGAGAAAAGCAGCATGGCTATGCTCTGGCTTAAAAGTAGCATGTCAGAACAAGTTTGCTCCTGGGTAAAATATTAAGCATTTTCTAGGAAGGTCATGGCTTGATGCTTTAACCTTGTAAATAAGGGTCATAGGAAACTCTACAATCCAGTTCCTGGACTTGCAAATAAATAAATAAAAACTTTTCTGAGAGGGAAGTTAGTCTTGATGACTTAATACACTTTTAATTAGGAAATAAAAGGGGAGGTGGGGATCCAGCCTATTGGATAACTGAGTGCAGGCCTCTCTTTTTCCAACAACTGCACTCAGTTATCCAATAGGCTGGTGGTAATCCTGAACTTTCCTTAGAAGTGTGCTAATCTGTCCAGAAAAAGAAAAAAAATCAAAGCTAAGATGGGATTCAGAGAAAGCTTCATTGCCTGATGCTGTTTTCTTTTTTGTCTGATGAAAGCAGAATTAGGTGTGACAAGTAGAACTTAGTGGTTAATCTTCATTTTATGCTCATATAACCTCATAGACCAAGTAGCCGCTACCATGACAATTTTAGAAAGACAACCATTTACTCAGAGCCCACTGTGATGGAATCCTTCTACAATGCAGAGTAGATCCAGGACATGTTAACAATAGATCCATAATAGTTGCTAGGAATTCTCCTACACCAGGTGTTACTGCTCTGGGCATTGAGTCATGATTCTCTGCTAGGAGAATTTTCTTTCTCTGTGCCAGCTTAACATTTTAAAAAGAAGGTTAAAAAAATAACATCAAGTAAAGGAAAATAAGAAAGGAAAAGAGAAGACAAAATAAAGACGAAAAGGCAAAAAGATACAGTGAAAAGAAATATAAGGAAATTTCCAATTTTTTGCAGCAAATTCAAGTTTCTCTTATTCTATAGTTTTAAAAGCTCTCTTTTTTATCATTTAATTTTTTTCTTAATCATCAAAATCACAAATCAACAATTCATTGTTTTCTGTTTCATGTTAAAAAAAAACTATAAGGAGTTTCCAGTCAGCAATAAATGCAGGTGTTATTTTTTTCTACAGGGAGGGAAGTATAGCCATATTTGCAAGTTTCTTCACCTTTACCAACCATCTCTCTATTGTGGTTTTAATGGCAAATCTTTCCACTTTCAGGCATATAATAATCTTGCTGCTGTTGTCATATATAAAACCAAAATTCCATGTCTTTTCTCCAGTTGTCTGTCCCTTAATCCCCTCCAAAAAGCATCTGGTTTCAGTTGCACAATAGTCTTTAAAATCTTCTGAATTAATGAATGTGTTTCTATTGAACAAAAAAATGCTGGCTTTATTACATATCCACCAAACATGATAAAATGTTCTTTCATGTTGCTCACTTTTCCAGCATAAATTCAAAATAATTTTATACATTCTGTATAATTTCTCTGGTGACATATTAATGTTGGGTCTTTGATGATTTCTGAGCTTGGTTGTTTTCTTACAGAAGTTTCATTACCTAAGCTAGGCAACATCATAATTGTTAGTCACTGATGATGTACCTAGTTTGGGTAATGAAATATCTGCAAGAAAACAATTAAACTCAAAGAGCACAAGGACCCCTCATTTCAACCCGGAGCTACAAATATTCTCCTTTATATGTACCAATGTACATTATTTTATTTTTTAAAAAGGTTATTTAAGACAAGGATGTAATCCTTTCAATCACATTATTTTCCCATTGTTCCATTTGTATTTTGTGACCAACATTTTTAGACCATTTCACCATAGTTTTTTCAATTCTTCTTCTTCTGTCTCAAATTTCAACAAAAGTTTATATACTTTAGCAATAACTTGTTCATCATTTGTACATAATTCTGTTTTGAATTCAATTTGAGATTGTTCAAAATCATAAAATATTTTATCTGCTTTTAATTTTTCAGATACAAAAACAATTGACAAGTGTATCCTTGTTATCGGATCTTCCTTTGATTTTATTTATATTCCCTTTGAAAAACATTCTAGTAAATCATAAGTTAACATTTACATTTTCTTGTCATTTCTTGCCTATAGAATGCTTCTAATGCTGGGAGCCACAAAGGTGTTTTCAAACACAACCTAGCATTTATTCCATATTGTCATAATGACATGTTCGCCATAATGATTTTTTAAAACTACAGTAGCTTTAACTTTGTCATGCCATCTATATTCATACCATCCAAATTTCAGTTTATGTACTTCTAATTCAAATAACCTATTTCTCAGCAACACTTACTCTTTTGTCCAAGCTAACCAACAAGCAACAAAGTAATAATTTTCAGATCGACCCAATCATCTTCTTTCTTTTGTGTCTTGCGATACCTTGTATTTTCCTCCGCCATACAAATTTAAATATATCTTTCTGCCTTTATTTAAAGACAGTACATCAGTTATCAAAACAGGTATTGTCTGGAACAAAAATTACATCCTAGGCAAAACATTCATCTTAATTACAGATATTCTTCTGCAGTGGTGTCAGTTGAATTTTTTCTCATCGTAACATCTCTTTTTAAACTTCACTCTATATTTTAACATAAGCATTTTGAAATAACATACCATTCCTATTTGTCAAAGCGATCTCTAAGGTTTTTTTTCTTCTTCTCAACTTTAAAATCTGTTTTGTTCATCAGTTCTGTTGCTCATATATTTTCATATTTTTGTTATTAATCAGAACCTGCTCATGCACCAAATTATTTTAAGTTAATCATTTTATAATTGAATTTAAAAATATCTTCCAAAACCAATGCCAAGTCATCTGCAAATAATCTTAACTTATAAGTCTATTTTTTAGAAAACCTTTAGACCACAATGCTCTCATCTTGTCTTATATCTCTGTTCAACTTTTCCAAAGCTGAAATAAACAAGAGGGAAGACAGTAGGCATCCCTGCCTTGTTCCTTTTTGTGTCTTACAGATCTCCATTAGTTAGATCTCCATTATTAATTATCTGTGATGTCTGTGAAGTCTAAATTCATTTAAATATATATATATATATCCAAAGTTCCAAATTCTCTTCCAAAACTTTAAATACTTCAAATTGTCAAACCTCTACATCTAAAAAAAAACAATAACAATGTCTTGTTTTTCACTATGTTTATCCAAATATTCCAAAATGTCCAATACATTTCTAATATTATCCTTAAATTTCCTTTTAGGCATTAATTTATTCATTGTTCCCCATGAATAAATTCTTGCAAAATTATTTAAATATTTATATCCCAAATCATTGTTTGTTTCACAATTCACAAAATTCAAAAGAATGTATTGTTATTCACTATTGGTTATTGATATTGGCCTATAGCTTCTTGTTAAAATCAAATCTTGCCCATCTTTGAGTATTAATCCTATAATGAATCCTAAAATCCTTTTTCTGAGCCACTGGCATCTTTCCTTTTTGTAAAATCGAACCCACTGTGTTTTGTAAAAGTTGCCAAAGTTCATCCTCAAAGCACTTATCGTACAAATCTGATAATCCATCTGGTCCTTTCTTGGTTTTATTGTTTGTTTGTTTATATTTCATATTTCTAAACTGCCCATTTCCCTTTAAAAGGGGCTTTAATCTTTTTTATAGCTTATAAAATGTCCTAGTTGTTATAGTCCCATTCATAATTTGTCTTTGTTTTCTGTAAGTCTCGGTAAATTTTGTTTTGTAATATATTTATCCATTTTCTCTAAAACCTTTCTCTGATCATGTCCTTTATATAAGTTGGAGTAATTTAAACTGATAAAAAATGTTTTTGAGATAGCCACATTGTCCGTAAATACAGTATCTCCCTTGGTAATTTCTTATGCCAAGCATTTCTCTGGTATGTTGCAAACTCAAAATTTCTTTGTTTTACATCATTCCATTTTATTAACATTCCTCTTATTGTTAAATAGATAACTGTTTGGTGTAAAATCATAATATGTTGGGAGATACTTCTATTCCCTGGTGCCAGATCTAACCCCAAGGACAACACAGTGGAATACAATAGAATAGATCCTCAAATGTTTTATTTGCTTACACCTAATGGACAGAATCTTGCCAAAGTAAAGCTATAATCTTCTAACTCACTAGATATACCCTGAAAGATTTTAGCCCCATCCAGCCTGGGATTCTGCAGTCTCTTTATTTGGGCCTCTCTCTGACTGAATTTACTGCCATCTCCCTGGGAAAACTGTGCTGCCAAGACTCCCCTCCACTGCTTCACCAGTGCATATTCTATCGCACCTTGGGTGCTCTTTCATTCTTCTTTTCTTTTTATCTCACCCAGAATATTTTCTGTTATCCTTCAGAATTATATCAAATACCCAATAAAGGCTTTACTTACATGTTAAAGCATTCTCAAATCAATGCCTTTATATATAAATTAATTTCAAAGAATTCTTTTTATATCTTTTTAGAGTTCTTAAGAACTACACCTTTTTGTAACAATACTATATTTAATCTGCTTATAAAAGTTTCCATTTCTTTTATAAACCAAACTCAAGAGTTTTTTCTGAAGAAGTCTTTGGCACAATTTCCACTTTAGAGATCTTAACAAAAGGCCAAGTCTCATATCTATTCTTGAAAAAGTTTTATGTCTTTCTGAAAAATGAGTATACTTTCTTGAACTGTCATTTTTCTGTCACCATATATCAACCAATCCTAAATGGCCTATTTTTTTTAAAAAAAATTAAATGTTGGTAGTTTAGTTTAAGTAATTTCAAAACTTTTTTCAGAAGTCGCCAGTTGCAGAAAAGTTACTCCATTTCAGTTCCCTATCACCAACTTTCATAAGATAAATTAATTACATTAGTTATTTGCAGAACACCACTTTATTTTCATTTGGGACATTGATTACCATAATGGAACATGGGAATGACCTTGAGGGATGAGAGAAAAAGATGCTGCTTAGGAAATGTTCACACAAGATAAGGGAGAGTTCTCAGTGGCTTAATGGTCAGAGGAAGACATTTAGGAAGGATCTGCCCTAATAGATCTGGCAGTTAAAAGTGGCAGTGGGAGACTTGTAACTTCTGATTTGCAAGATTTTGTTACTGTAGCCTTCCAAAAAAGTAGAATTAGCTCATCTAGTAATGTTTCCTGCCTAGTTTATGTAGGAGGGCTGACAACTGCCGACACCCCATGTAAATTAACTTTCACCTCTGCAAGTCTGTCATGTTCATCAGTCAGTACAATTTCTGATTATAGTTGAGATTAATATACAAAACAAAACAATCCATTCTTCTTTTTAATGTTTGCCGAAATAAATACTTCACCTAAAATTTTATAAATGAAATATTTTCTATTCTTTTTTCTGATATGAGTTTCTTGTAAGGAAATAATGTCCTGTTTAATTTTTTTTAAACAGTGAGGAGTGTTTCCTCCATTTATATGTTGAAAGTTGTAATCCATAATTAGGCCATACATTTAGAAAAGTTAATGCAAAACCAACTGCAAAAAAATCTGTTTTTGGAGTATACTCACAAGGAATCACTATTTGGAATATGAATGAGTTACCTCATTATCTCCTTTGCTTTAGAGAGATTTCCCAGGCGAATGTCTACCTTCCAGTTGCATTTTTAGCTACAGTGTCTCTTCACTCCTTTGGAAAATTAGCCCAAGATAATTCTTCCCTGGAAGCTCCCTTTCTTTGTGTCAGCCTTGTGAGGTAATCCAGACAAGAAGCATACCCAGATGAACTAATTTTACCTTGTTGTGAAGTTGCAAGTCTTTACAATAGAGAATCTTGCAAGTCTGAAAGTACATTTCTCATGTCTTAATAGTGCAAAAGACTAGTCAGGGTTCCTTCTGAGACATTTGCCATGGCCGCATTTCTGAAGCGGGCTAAACTACATCTTATCTGACCATAATTTTTTCCCTAAATCCCAGGGTCATTCCCAAAAACTGTTACATCTTGCTACCATGTATAATGATATGTGGATCAAGGGTAAGAGATACTGCCTAGGAGATGAATGGAAAAGGGGTAGAGGAGCCTGCAGTAGCTTAACAGAGAAAGAAACCTAAGAAAGACAGACTCTGAATGATTGGGCTGTAAAAAGAGAGGGTAGGAGATCTGTACTTTCAGACTTGGACGTTTCCATCTCACTACACTTTTGTATGTATTGAAGGATTGGTTGCATCTAAGTTTCCCAGGTCCAAGGGATCCCACAAATGGCTTTATTATCTACACTTAAAGCAGGTAAACATTGTTGCTTAACCTCTACCTTAGACTGTGATAGTGAAGTTTCCTGAGGCAAATGTTCCTGATTTCTCCATTGTTGCTGACAGTGTTGCTGATACTGCCCACTTTCCAATGGTGGATACCCCCCACACTATTTCATTGTCAACCAAATGCCTCGGGAGAGCTCTGTAACAGCATGGATTAGCAGTTTCTTCTATGTATGATCTGCTTTTACTGACTGACTGTAAAGTCTACAAATGACTGATACCTTCAAAACTGTCCATGATCTGTAGAAACAAAAGGAGCAGAAATCAGTTCCTAGAATCTGCACACTCTCGGGAATAAATATTTTAGACAGTAATGAGATAAAGAAGCAAATAGTTTCTTTTGTTTGTTTTCAGATTGTTACGTTTCTCAGAAGCATTTAAAAAATCTGCCCCCATAAAAAGAAAAACCTGCATAAGCAAAGCCTTCAAAAAAAGATCCTTTTGAAAAATCTGCAGGTTGCTTTTGGCTAGTCTCCTATTAACTTGAGCAATCTTTGAGCAAAAGGGTGTTCATGTTTCCCCTCTATCCCTTCCTTGTAGTTTTATCAGTAATTATTCATAATATATCTCAGTTTTTTATGTGGATTGATAACCTTCTTTGCCTTGGGTTTCTGGCAAATCATATTTTTCTCATAGATTCCAGAGTAAAGGCTCCTAATATTATCATTCCTAAAACACATTGCAATGATTCTATATTTTACCTCATTATTTTTTCATTTTGTGGTAAGAAACAAAAAAGAAGGAACTGATGTAGGGGGAAAGTTACAAATGGATGAAAATGCTATTTGTTCACCCTATATAATTATTAGAATGATGCCAGTAGACAGTTCTACACTTAGATTCATGTTTTCTCAGAAACACTTTTGTTAAATAAATCAGTATCCATTCATTTTGACAGACAAGAAATTGACCGAGAATGAGTTTCCTAAGTTCACTCAGAGTTGCCCAAACTATTTTTTAAAAGAGATGGAAAACTGAGGGCATCTCTTTTATGTTCATTGACAGGCTTTCAGGAAGCAAAACGCAGCCTATGATCCCTTCTGTTTAACTTGGAAAACAATAGGAACTCCTATCTCTCCTGCTAGCCAAGTGCTAAATTCAGAGCTAACTCTTGTGTATTAGTTGTCTTTCGGTATGTAAATCTGAAGAACTTCTTTGAAGCAAGAAGAATGCTTCAAAGAAGCATGGAGTGAGAAGAAAACAAATACAAGCTATATCAGAAATACCACAAATTTCCCAGGAAACCGTGGATGGAATCTTTTAAATGTAAACACATTTTAAAACAGTTCCCTTATGCATCCCCTTCCCACCACAATTTCTTCTTCCATTATGAGAAAAGTCATCTATGCCTACCATTTCATCCAATTCTGCCCAAAGTATAGGAATTTGCAGATATTCCACTAGGAAATGTGAAAGTACTTATTGTAGCACACAACTCTTTGAACTATTTTTCTGACATTTGGTAGGCTTTATTCCTATAAAAAAGCTAGCACGCCTGCATTCTATTAAAAAAAAATCAAAGATGTAAGGCTTTTGCTGGTTTTTCCTTTGTAACTATTGGGGAAAACATCTAAGGCTTTAAAAAAAGAAGCAACAAAGCTTCATCTTGGATCTAAGGTGAGGTGTGATATGATTCTAAGCTTCTGTCTTTATCAGAGTTTATGAAAGTAGAAATGATTGTATTTTCTGTGGTTACCTTTTCTATCTCCATCTTCTTAGAACCTTACTTAATTGGAGTGACAGGAGGCAAGTTAATTTAAAAAAAAAACAAAGCACACATTCCTTTTACTTTAGTAAATTAGCCTTGTAATAGTTTAAACCTCAAATTATGCAACATATTATTAATGATTGGAAAGAATCAAATCTTAAGATTAAGCTATGATAGACATATTTCCTTTCATATGGGTCTGTCCCTTGTTGTTGTTGTTAGTCGCAAAGTTGTGTCTGATCCATCGTGACCCCATGGACAATGTTCCTTGAGGACTTCCTGTCCTCTACCATCCCCTGGAGTCCATTTAAGCTCATGCCAACTGCTTCAGTGACTCCATCCAGCCACCTGTTTCTTTGTTGTCCCCTTCTTTTTCCCTCAATCATTCCAAGCATTAGGCTTCTTCCTTCCTTCTCTTTAGGTGGCCAAAGTATTTGAGTTTCGTGGGTCTGTCCCTATAGAATTATTAATGGTCACATCTCCGGAGACTTCACTGCTTATTTTGTAATAAGTTGAGTAAAGGTAGTCCTCATTTAGCAACTGCCTCAGATAGCAACCATTCAAAAATACAACTTTAATGTATTAACTAAAACTCTCCTCCAAGGAAAGAGTTGAGAACCTAAAAGGTTCTCCTGGTTTTGTTACTCTGATCTTACCTTCCATGAATTTGTCTAAAAAAGATAAAGGTTTCCCTGTCAGTCATGTCCAACTCTAGGTGCTCATTTCTGTTTCTTGACCGAGGGAATATGTGTTGTCTAAAGACATTTTCTGTAGTCTTGGGGCCAGCATGGCTATAACCCAAAGGCACAGAGAATGCTGTTACCTTCCCACTGAAGTGATACCTATTCATCTACTTGCATATGCATGTTTTCAAACTGCAAGGTATACAGGAGCTGGGGCAAATAATGGGACTTCACCCTGATGTGTGGAGCTCAGATCTTGAACCTGGGTTGTCACTTTTCCAGCTGACAAGTTCAGCATCTTTAACCACTGAGTCATTGTGCCCCCTGAATTTGTCTACTTCTCTTTAAAATTCATCCAAGCTAAGAGCTATTGTAATGCTTTGTAATTAGGCTTTCATTCTGCATCTGTTATAAGAATGTTTTCCTTTGGTGGCCTGAAATTGCTTTTTTACTGAGGTTGTGAGAGCCACGCCTTTTTTCTGTCTCTCTAAAACAGGTAGAAAACTTATTTATTTCTGGAAATTTAGTGAGGGATTGGGAAATACAAGCTAAAATGACATGGTGCACTTTAAGTAGACAAAAATGCAGTGTATAAATAAATGAAATTCAGAAAGGGAAGAATAAACTAGGTCCAACAGAATATTTGAGTTATGCCCTTGGCAATGTAGAAAATACTTAGTTAGGTGGCCTGACTTCAGAGCTCATATATGAACTTCAGGACCCTCTGGGAAAAGCTGAAGAGAACAATTGTATATTCATATACGGCCAATAACCTGAGCTATTTTTAAAGATCCAAAAGTCAGAGATAGTTGTCACTAGCAAGAGATAGAACATGATGGAATATTTTTCTAACCAATATGAAAATCTCATACTTCCTCTCCCCTGTGCAACTTTTTGAACTGAGCATTCTACTTTCACCTCAGCAGAAAATCAGCGGAACCAAGCTTGACAGACTTAGCCAAGGGTAGATAGTTAATGATGTTCAAAAAAGAAAATAGTAAACAGCTTCTGTTGCCGATAAGTCATATTCAGAACTGCTTCTTTCTTGTAAAATTGTTCTTTCACTAACTTTGTTGGTTCCTGTTTGGATCGTAAAATATATCTTTGGAAAGTTTAAAGTATCTCATGTTGGAGATTAATGTCTCTTGTTGTTTCTGCTTGTAAGTCCCAGTATTTTACACACAATGTAACATGGGCTTCAAGTTGGAGCTGGAAGGACTGCAACTCATCTGTATTCCCAGTGGTGCTTCTTTTTCTTTTTTCCCCATTTTGTCAATTCTTCAGTTTGCCCCGAAGTTGCAAACAAAAATAGAGATATGGCTTGCTTCATTAGATATTCTTCTTCAGGGAATGTGCTTGAAATAATAAACAACCCAACATGAGCTTTCTTTCCCAAAGCCAGTGTTTAGAAAGACTGTGGACATGCCAAAATGCAAAGGATGATATGGATGGCAGTCAACCTCTGTGCAATGGACTTACTATGGAGCTGCAGCCCTTTATTTGGTAGTTCAACAGCATTGAAATGTGTAATTGGGTTTCTCCTGTTTTTGTTTTTCAATACAAGCCAACTGTTTTTGAGCTGATGGGCATATTTCAAATTGTGAAAGCTATGATGGAGAATGGACAATCACGAAACACTTATCCGAAGATGAACTGATACAGCTGCTCTCTCTTAATCCTTTTATATCCCAAGGAAGGTTCTTCCCATTTAAATTTGAATTCTTCTTGGATAGCTGTGTGCATTGTCAAACAAAGCCCTGAGCAACTACCTACCATCATTTTTATTTCTAAGATGGTCTCTAGGTCCTAGATGTGCTATTGATGATGGATGAATGTAGACTGATCTCAGGAGTTTAAAGAACAGAATAAACAATTGATAATTTTCCAAACCCAGCCATTTCTGGATGATTCATTAGAAGTTTTTTTTCTTTTTGATGAGACATCAGACATCAATATTTCAGCTGTAGCCTGGCTGGTACCACATTTTGCATCTTCCTTGTCCTGCTTCAGGTTACAGAAATGGAAAAGACAATGGGACAGGCAATGAGACAGCCCCTTTCCAGTCCCTTTGTATGAGAAACTTCTCAAAGCCTGCTAGCAAGAATTGGACTCCACTACATAGAAATCTGAAAAACTTACCCACTGTCTAAGAATGCCCTTCAGGAACCAGGTAAAACTTCTGATTTTATTGCCAGTCTGAGACTACAAACCTGCAACTGTCAAGCATTAATCAGGCCTTATATGTTGATGTAGGTTCAGTGGATACCCCAGGTGGATATGAAATAACAAATTTACTATGTCTTCCCTTATCACCCCACTCCCAATTTTTTTAAACTAATCATCCTGTATTTATTAGCCTGAAATTTCACTTAGAACAATTCACATCCAATAGTTATGGTTGTTGTTTCATTTCTATGGTGTGTTTCACCTGCCACCAGTCCTTTTAGAGGTATGTACAGGTAGTCCTCAACTTACAACAGTTCATTTAGTGACTGTTAAAAGTTACAACAGCACTGAAAAAAATGAGTTATGACCATTTTTCACACTTATAACCATTGCAGCATCCCTCAAGGTAATATCAACTCATAAAATATTTCCATGGTCTATTTAGAGTTGCCAGATGTGATCAAAATTCAGATGCTTAGCAACTGACTCATATTTTTGACAGTGGCAGTGTCCCAAGATCATGTGATCACTTTTTGCAATCTTTTGCAAGGAAAGTCAATAAGGAAGCCAGATTCACACAACGGTGTTAACAACTTAACAATTTAACAATTCACTTAATAATTGTGGCAAGAAAGGCCATAAAAGGAGTCTAAATTCACTTAACAATTTTTCCCATAGCAACAGAAATTTTGGGCTCCATTGTGGTTGTAAGTCAAGGACTGCTTGTAATGTTGAGAATAGGCTAGGAATGTATAGGCTCTGAAATGCAGCTTGGCTTTCCGCAGTGAAGGTAGAGGTGATCAGAGTATGTTTTTGTTCTCTTCCCATTGTTCCTAAATAAGAGATAAGTTCTCTTTAGACAGCGTAATAGCTGTTGCCATATCTTCAGGGAATACAAGAGGAGCAATTTAGATTGAAGACAGTGGGTTTTTTTTCCCCAAAAAGAGATAAAGTTAATCAAATTAATTGAGTTTAGCAGATTGCTGTTTAGTTTCATATGTCAATTTGGCCAGAACTGACTAGAGAGTAAATGTTTATCCTTGTGACCCACTAAGCATGGCACAAAAATGTTCCACAACCATTTTGGAGGAAATATTTTATACATGTATCATATTCTTTTGGTCACACATCACCAAAAAAATTGCATTGCCTTTTACTCATGTCCAGCCCATCACAGAGATTCTTGGGTTGAACTTTTTCTGTTCTTGTGTTAAAATGAAATCTTCCATCTTCTCTCAATGCAAACATGATCACCACACAAGGGATCTGTAGAGACTCACTGGCCATGTGAGTGATTATTTAGTACTGGTGGCCCCTTTGGTAGCTAAGGGCATGCCCCCTCTCCTTCAGCCCAAAGTGACAATCCTTCTCGTTTTGGGAGATGGAGACTCCAATGGAAGGAAAAATTTCCCACAATGTTTCTTTGTCATCTTTTGGTAGAGGAAGGGTCTTCTAAAAACCCTTAACCCATATTTGAACATTGTTTTAATGTAAACTATTGCTAAGATTTTCATTAAGTAAATGAGTAAAAAAGCCACATTTAAAGATCAACATTTTAAAAAATTGAGAGATGTGGAAAGAAAGAGGCATTCTAATATTTAAATGCAAGAGCTTCTTCCCACTTTACCTCACAAATGAAAAGAAAGACATAAAGTGTATGCAGTGTGGAAAAATTTTAAAAGGAAGAAATTATGTCCCACCCTTATAATACTAGAACTGGGGAGCACCCAACAAAGCTAAATGATAAAATATTTAAGCAAGATTTTGTTAAAAAAAAGTTATTTTCGTGTTATATAAACAGACTGTGTTCTCTATATATTTCTAGAAGATGATATTGGAGAACATGAATGAAAGAATGCAATTCTTCTCATAAACTCTGTAGACTTTCCAGAAATACTGTATTACATTAGCTCATGTGGCTACTGCCTGGTTCTTCATATGACATAACTGGATCCTCTAAAGCATCTAGTATATTGTTCTCATGCTAACTGGTCTGAATAGATAAAATTATTTTGCTTTCCTAATAGAAGTTTCTCCCATAAAATTCTTTTTCCACTATGTGGAAAAAGTGTGAAAAGTGTGGGAAAAATGGTGAAAGCAAGTCAGCATTGTTATCATTTACTAGGAGCTATTAGAAAGGTAAAATTTGCTTTTCTATTTAAAACCAGTGTATCAAGAATGAAAGATACTACTTGACTAGGCAAAGGAATAGTTAGTCTCCCCAAACAGGCTAGCATTAACTTACGCTGTAGAGTCTATAAAACAAGTGATCAAAAGAGTTGAGAAGATGAAAAGAAGACTTCCAGATGCAATTTTCTCTGCATTAAATTAAGCACGTGAACAGAAACCTGAATTCAAATTCATGCATTCAATTAGTAACCAATCTAAGGGTCATGACTATACTTATTTCAGTTGGAAAACTCCATTTGTTGTTTCCCTCTGATTTCCCTCTGATTTCATGATATTCCAATTTCCCTCATATCTTCCTTTTTAACATCTAGAAAATTTGTTTTCTAGGAAATTTCTCATTAAACCTTTCACAAATGCAGGATTAAGTTCAGGGGTGTGATTCAAATTTTTTAACAACCGATTCTGTGGGCGTGGCTTAGTTGGTGGGCATGGCTTGGTGGTCATGTGACTGGCTGGGTATGGCCAACTCAACATCAATCATAGTGAGGCACGCATCTCATGTCCTGGCCTCTCCTGGGGATGCTGCAACAGTCGTAAGTGTGAAAAATGGTCATAAGTCACTTTTCAGTGCCATTGTAACTTTGAGTGGTCACTCCACACAAGCAAAGTACCAGCAAAGGAGGAAAATAAACTCCAGAGAAGTTCCTAAGATAGGAAGTCTAGTCCTATCAAGAATGTAATAAGGGTTAACGGAGAGGCAGTTTCTGTAAGCAACATCAGAATGTTTCCTTCCTGCCTTCCTTACA